>CM049371.1:24123236-24326038 GCA_026937815.1 Etheostoma perlongum | reverse complement strand
CGTTACGCTATGTGTGTCTTTTCATAGCGAGTTGTTGTTGTCTGATACGCTATGTGTGTGTTTTCATAGCGGGTTGTTGTCTGATGTGCTGTGTGTTTTTTCACAGCGGGTTGTTGTCTGATACGCTATGTGTGTTTTTGCATAGCGGGTTATTGTATTGTTTGTGACAAATTTGCTGTTTGTTTGAAGACAATAAGGGTGTTGCTACACAGCGGTTTATTGTGATAACTTGTGGTTCTTTGTGAGATTTTGCTCAGGACAAGGAAACAGGTTGGTGTAGCGCAGTGTTATATTGTGGAAATTGTGTGATTTGTGAAATTGAGCAGGAAATATGGTCAAAACCAAAGTTCCGCCGTTCCTAAAGATGTAAAATTCATGGAAAAAGCCTTCCCGGGAAGTGTAGAATTTGTAAAAGATTGGACAGATAAATACGGTTTTGATGGTCAGCTTGGACTAGCGTCTGTTACTAGTTTAATAGATTGCATGTAGAGGAGAGAGTTGCTATTAAGGAGAAAAAGAGACGGAGGATACAGAGTGAGTTGTGTGCTGCAGGAATGTGGAGAGAGCAGGCAGACAAAAGAGAGACAGAGACAGATAAGGGAAACTACAGAGACATTTTTTTTTCATGTTCTCTGCGCCTTTTTATTTGGAATATAACGAAAACCAAGCATAAATCAAATCTGAAAATGGGGGATTCACTCAAAATTGGATGGGAACAGTCAGAACAGGAAACAACGGAGCCTGGGGCCCCTAAATAAAGGTGAGCAGAACCTGTTGTGAATCGAATCTGCACAATGGTGACATCTAAATTAAGGCAATGATGTTTTCATGGTCTGACTGACAAAAATGGAAGTGATCTAGTGGGGTTATTAATGCTACGTGTTGTTGAAGAGTAAAGAGTAGCCAAACAGCGGGTTTGGTGAGAAGTAGTGTGTATTTTGTCTAAGAGACAGACTACACACATGGAGGAGGTAATGTGTTAAAATTTCTGAACGCAGAACCTCTTAAAACATGAGTATTACTACAATTTCTTAGCAAATTCTATGAGGAGTAATGCATGTATACATGTTTACAATCACAATTATATGAGGGTGTCTGACGAATTACATACATTGATTGATAGTTGGGACCAGATCCCTATAGATTACAGATGGACTTATTGGTAAAAGAAAAAAAAACAATGAGTCAGAGAGCTAGTGGAAGAAATTAGGAAAAAGTAATGGAAGAATATAAAACAGTTGGTTGGTTACCAATTCCAAAATTATTAGATTTGAGAAAAATAAATAAAAAAGGGTATGTGTATGTACGTGTGCATGTGTATGTATATATATATGGAGATATATGTATATATATATATATATATATTTGAAATTGCTCAAGAAGAATGAGCCAGAGTACATGAATTGCCACTGTTTTGAGAAGACTAAGTTTATTTTATTTTTATTTTTATTTCCAGTCAAGTGCCACACGTTTCACTAGCAAAAACATATGATATGAGATGGAAAGATTTGGGAGAAGTGGCACTCAAAGTTCAAAGAGCAGATGACTAAGGGCCAGTTGATGACCCAGGGTTGGCATACAGCCCCTCCAGTGAAACGTACAGATATCAACTGGGGTGGGAGGTGCTTACCACACCCAACCTACGCAAAACTGACCAATGATTTACATCCATATGTCTGAGTGAGAGAGATGCAGGGCCGGCCTGTGGCTTAGGCAGTATAGGCAAATGCTAAGGGCGCAAACCACCAGGGGGCGCCCGGCCTGTGCTGTACCTATAAACAAAATAAGCCCGACTTCTTTTACCTGCATCTAATAATGTCAAAGCGTCCTAAACTGTCTGGTGCCCAGGGGAAAAAAAGAAAAGAAGAGGAGGAAAAACGTGACAAAGACAGAGGTAATGTTACAGTAAAGGTGATGATGATAATGATATTATTTTGGTGTTGCAGAACAATGATCGATAATAGCATTAGCCGTTAGCATGACATAGTTGGCTAATCAATAAATAGCGAGCGCTATCTGTTAGTTTTAACATCAGTTAATGTTATGGAAGGGCCCAGTTGTTGGAAAATATTGATTTAAATGCCCCCCCTCTTGCCATCCTCAGGCAAATGTGTATATTAGATTTATTAAGCAGATATTATAATGTTAATTGCATTGACATGGTTATTTTACCTTTTCCCAGGTGGTAATAGTCGTTCAAAATACTATTAATTTTTCATACTTATAAGCCTAGCTATTAGCTGTGTTATAGCTCATATTATCTTAAGTGTGTTCATCATGTTAAACTATGTTAGTGTTAAAGTGTACATCATTAATGTTACAGCAAAGTTAGCATTCCCACATGCTATAGTATATTATTCTGCAGTTTACCGATCCATTGCATTATTCTAATTAGCATTTCACTGTAATAACAATAAATTACAGTAATAATTTTTCTAATCCAAAATGTATATTGTATATTATAAACAATAGTGTACATCATGCATGCATCTCTTTTTTGTTTATATTATTTAATTTAATTTTACTTTATTCTTGAAATAATGTGTTTATTATTAGACTGGGGTCACATATTCCTTTTCTGTCTTCAGATGCACTGCTGAGGTTTCTTAGTCAAACCCCTGCAAATCATCTCACCTCAGCAACACAACCCAACACTGAAGAAGCAGTATCAAGTGCCCCTCCTGTTGCCTCCACCTCAGCAGCACAACCCAGCACTGAAGAAGCAGCATCAAGTGCCCCTCTTGTTGCCTCCACCTCAGCAGCACAACCCAGCACTGAAGAAGCAGCATCAAGTGCCCCTCCTGTTGCCTCCACCTCAGCAGCACAACCCAGCACTGAAGAAGCAGCATCAAGTGCCCCTCCTGTTGCCTCCACCTCAGCAGCACAACCCAGCACTGAAGAAGCAGCATCAAGTGCCCCTCCTGTTGCTCCAGTAGACCCGGCTGACTGGCCACATCCTTTAACTGATAAGGTACGAACAGAGTTGGTTCACAGAGGTCCATTTCAAGTAGAAAATAGCTTTACATTCCCTAAAACAAAAGACGGACGAAGGTGTCAGCATGACTATTTTAACAGACTCTTAATCAATGGAGAAAAAGTCAGAAGAAGCTGGGTTATGTACTCTAAAAAAGATGATAGCTTGCACTGCTTCTGTTGCAAACTTTTCTCTAAAAGAGAGTACAAACTTAACAGGGAAGGACTAAAGGACTGGAAAATGCAAGTCACTTGCTCAAGGTCCATGAGGTTAGCCAGGAGCATAATGCTCACATGGCAACATGGAAGGACTTGGAGGTCCGGTTTGCAAAGGGGATTACGATAGATAAACAAGAGATGGCACTTGTTGAGGCTGAGAGAAAAGGTGGCGTGATGTTCTACACCGATTGGTGGCAATAATTCAGTCCTTAGCTGAAAGAAACATGGCTTTTAGGGGTTCCACAGACACATTAAATAAACCAGACAATGGAAATGTTCTCAAAGAGGTGGAGCTCCTGGCCAGATTTGATCCAGTGATGAAGCAGCATGTCAGTAGGGTGGAAAGTGGAGCTGGCCGTCATGTACATTATCTTGGCAAAACAATTCAAAATGAACTGATTGACTCCATCAGTTCTAAAATAATACAACAGATTGTGACAGAGATCAAAATTTCCAAATATTTCTCCATCATTTTAGACTGCACACCTGATCTGAGTCATAAGGAACAGCTCTCTGTCATAGTCAGGATAGTGTCACAAGAAGACATTCCTCAGGTAAAAGAGCATTTCTTAGGCTTTCTGGTGGCAGAGCGGTCAACTGGAGAACATTTGTCATCTCTAATCCTAAAAAGGCTAGAGGAACTTAACATCCCATTTGAGGACTGCAGAGGCCAGTCCTATGACAACAGCGCCAATATGAAGGGAAAAAATAAAGGTGTTCAGGCAAAGTTACTTCAGCTGAACTCAAGAGCGTTTTATGTCCCATGTGGTGCCCACACTTTAAATCTGGTAGTAGCTGATGCTGCAAAAAGCTCACCAGATGCCCTTAGCTACTTTGGGCATTTGACAAAATTATTTAAGCTCTTCTCAGCCTCCTCCCAAAGGTGGGATGTCCTCTTAAAATATGTGAAAATCACTCAAAATCATGGACTGAGACCAGATGGGAAAGCAGGATAAAAAGCGTTGAGGCAGTAAGGTATCAGGCTGGGCAAATCCGAGAGGCTCTTCTGGAGGTGAGGGGAAAAACTACAGACCCTGTGGTGAGAGTTGAAGCCCAGTCTTTAGCTGAGGAGATTGGATCATTTTGCTTTTGCATTTGTACCGCCATATGGTATGACGTTCTCTGCAAAATCCAGTATGTCAGTAAACTGATGCAGTCACCCTCCATGCAGCTTGACGTAGCTGTCGACTTGCTGAGGAAAACAAGAGATTCCCTCACCAGTTACAGAAACGCTGGATTTTCTGATGCACAGACAATAGCAAAGAAGATGTGTGAAGACATGAATGTGGAGGCTGAACTAAAAAAAAAGCGATTGAGAACCACAAAAACTCACTTTGGCTATGAGTCTCCAGATGAGCCCTTTCAAGATGCACTACAAAAAATGGAAACCACATTTTTTAATGTAGTCATGGATACTGCCATTTCTTCACTTGATGAAAGATTTCAGAATCTTGGAGATGTGAATAACATGTTTGGTGTGCTCCTCGATTTCCCCAACTTAGAAGAAAATGAGCTGCTACAAAAGTGTCAGACCCTAAGTACTGCTCTGACCCAGGACAGCCAGAAGGACATTGATGGTGCAGAACTTACAAGGGAAATGCAAAATTTCCCACCATTGCCATCAACAAATATGACAAACTTGGAACTTTTAGCCTTCCTGCATGAGAAGAAGCTAGCAGAAATTTACCCCAACATGTGGGTTGCTTTAAGAATCTCTGCCACTCTTCCTGTTACGGTTGCTGCTTCTGAAAGAAGCTTTTCCAAGCTTAAACTGATCAAAACTTACCTGAGATCTACTATGATGCAAGAACGTCTCAGTGGACTTTCCGTCATAAGCATTATTCATGTGGTCTCAAATCAGTTGTCATATGATGATGTTGTAGATGACTTTGCTTCAAGAAAATCCAGGAGAGTAAAGCTGTAGTCATGTGAGAGTAAGGATGTGAGAAAAGTGGTGGCATACAGTTTTTGAAGTAATTCAAGTTAAGGCAGACTAAAATGACCAGAAGAGCTATTCATAAGATCATATTTTCATGTTTTTTTTTAAATGCTTGTATTTTTTGTGCCTACTCATTTCTTTGATTTCTTACTTTGCACAGTGCCATATTTATATTGTATTTAATTTAATGTCACTTGTTTACACTTTTTTGGGAGTATTTAAATGTAATACTTTCTATAGGTTATTTATATTGTATTTACGTTAATGTCACTTGTTTACACTTTTTTTGGGAATATTTAAATGTAGTACTTTCTATTGGTTATTTATATTGTATTTGCGTTAATGTCACTTGTTTAAACTTTTTTGGTAGTATTTTAATTTAATACTTTATATAAGCTATTTATATTGTATTTCAGATATTGAGTTCATTTGTTTTGTTTCTTTCATTATTTTTAAGTTTTTTTAATGTGAATATTGTTTTATGTAAATAAAAAATGTCCAAGACAAAGCTTTTTAGTTTCTTGTGAGTATATGTACACTAGCAGACATGCAAGTACTGTACAGTGATGCAAGGGGGCGCCACCTAAAATCTTGCCTAGGGCACCAAATTGTTTAGGGCCGGGCCTGGAGAGATGTACAGGATCTAGCAGGGGTCCTTTAATGTTTATGGACTAAAGGGCCTGCCGATGTAGGCCTGATGAAAGCTGCCACAGGTAACAACAAAAAACAAAAACAAGGCCAGACTGGCAGCCCAGGGTGAGACAATGCCCACTCAAACCAGAGGCAGAGAGAGACATTGCACCTGTAATTAGAGAGTTACTAGAAGCAGGACTAATCAGAGAATGTCCCGACTCGCCATGTGATACACCAATTTTCCCAGTAAAAAAGGCTGATAAGGTTCATTGGCGCTTGATTCAAGATATATGACAGGTAACTAAAGCTTGTAATGGGAAAATCACATAGACAATATTTTCTTTTAGTTAATTGTTCATTTATCCAAGTGGTTCTACATTGTAGGTGCCTCTGAAACATGTGCCTCCTAAAGATAGATCCTAGAATAGGGCCTCCGGCGTCTAGAGACAGCTAGTAATGTTATGACTCTGCAATTCTCCACTGTGAGCAAATGGCAACGAAAAGCAGGCGCCTCAAGAGATATGCAACGGTCAACTTGCCCAAACTGTAGGTTAGAACCTGAACCAAACTGTAGGTTAATACCTGAACAAAACTGTAGGTTAATACCTGAACCAATCTACAGACGAGCTAAATTTCTAACTTCTAAGATTGAATGACAGCTACAGTCATTTTTTGACGCACTAGGCGGGTGCACAGGGACAGCTCTGGCTCCTAGACGCCTGAAAAAAAAGGATGAAGTGTTTTGTTTAAGGTTAGAGTGTTTTCCAAACATGGTCTGGTTTCTGTTGGGGCAAACAGGATATAGGGAGCAGTCATGTGTTACGCAAGCACAGAGCTGTGGGGTCACTCTGTGACTCTGTTTGTTGTGAAGTACAGTTCTTGTCATTTTTGTTTGTTTTGTTTCAACAAGGTCTCTACTTTGCGACAAATTCCTCCCTCGCTGAACAGAAACTTCCAAAACAAGCAGTACAGTCCAGAGCACCCACACATTGTTAGACACACTAAAAACACAGGAGCTATAAGACCTTATCTAACACGCCTATGGCCTTGACTGGCAGAATAAGATGGAACAATGAGGCGGAAAGAAAAGCTTTTACTCACCTAAAAGAAGAGCTAATGTCATCCACAACATTTGTACAGACAGTGGATTTTAGGGAAAGATCTTTGACCTCAGAAGAATAAAGTCAGAGAAATACACAGAAATACACAGAAAGTCAGAGAAAGACAGAGATACCAGCCTAGACAGCCAGAGCCAAGCGCGCCCCCGAGCCCCTCCCCCTCTCTGCTCCTCTCCTTCTGTGGAACAGGAACGCGCACTCTCAGAGCAGCAAACGGAAAGTCTTGAGAATGCTCCATTCAGGCACAGGACGAGGCAGGGTGAAAAAGAAAAAAAGGAAAAGAAAGATGACAAGCCCTGCTTGCCTAGAAATTTGTATCTTATGGTAGCTAGGATGAGCCATGGCAAAGAGCCATGTCTCAACAGCGGGGAATGGTACAGAAGGTGTTTCACACCTTCAAGGGATTAAATTCTTACTTAAAAAAAATTTTGTTTGTAGAGGGTGCAAATAGGAGCTAAACCGAAGTACTGTTTAGTCCTGGTAGATTCCTTCTCTAAATGGGTAATAATAGCACCCTCACGAAAAGCAGATGCCATCACTGTAGCCAAAACACTCACTAAAACGGTAATACCACAGTATGGCATCCCAAGAATAATTTGAAGTGATAATGGCCCACATTTTGTAAATGAGACAGTAACATTGCTAGTACAACACCTAGGCATAGAACTGAAGAGACACTGTTCCTACCACCCCCAAAGTGCCGGATTGGTCGAGAGGACCAACGGCACAGTAAAAAATAGGCTAAAGAAAACTATGGATCAGACAGGAAAGCCATGGCCAGAGTGTCTTCCCCTAGTAGAGTTGTACATGAGAATTACACCAAACACGACAGGACTGACACCTTTTGAAGTGGTTCATGGCAGGCCATTTATTTTACCTTTGTGGGAAGGGGTCCCCTTGTTACGGTACGGCGTGGTGAGGACCCAAATGCAGAGAGGAGGAGGCAGGCAGGAGTGGATTACCAAGGGTTTTATTGTCCACACAAACAACAGGAACGCAGGGAGCCAGGGAAACAAACAAAAGACCGGAGCACCAAGGCTGGAAACTAAAACACTCAGAACGGCAGCAGAAACTGGTCATAGGGCAGACGGAGAAACTCACGGGACAAGGGCAGGCTGGCACGGCTGAAACAAGCAGAAACAAGAATCCGACAAGAGACAAAGGAAACACATGGGTTAAATACAAGAGGTAACGAGGTAACGGGGAACAGGTGAGACATCAGGTGAATCACATTAGGGCGGGGCTGGACAATCAGACAAGCACAAAGCAAAGCTGGACAAGACTAGACAAGACAGGACACTACACTACCAAAATAAAACAGGAAACAGGACATACAGACGCTTACCGGGAACAGGAGACATATCAGGCACACAGGACCGGGGAAACACTGAGACAGGGAGGCAAAAACAGGAAGACAACCCCAACAAAAACCCCAAACCACAACAGTACCCCCCCCCAAAGACAGATCCCAGATGTCACAAAACAAAAACCCCAAAAGGGAACCAAAAAAAAAACCCAGAAAGGGTGGAAGACACCGGAAACGAGGGAGCCGAGGGACGGGGAAACCAAGGGACACTGGGGATAGAGGCAAACCGGGAGCACAGGGGACAAGGACGCAGAGGAGCATGGACAAAGGAGCAGGGAACAAGGAGGGGGACCAACGAGGGAGCGAAAAAGGGACAGAGGAGGAGGGAGCGAGAGAGGGACTGAGGAGGAGGGAGCGAGAGAGGGACTGAGGAGGAGGGAGCGGGAGAGGTACTGAGGAGGAGGGAGAGCTCAGAGGAGACAAAAGTAGACGAAAGAGGAGACAAGACAAACAGGAGAGACAAGGCGGAGAAGAGGAGACAAAGGAGGCGAGAAAACAAGACGAAAGGGACAAGGAGACAGGTAAGGGGCGAAAGCGGAGAAAGGAGACGAGCGAAGGGCGTGAGGAAAGACACCTGAAAAGGGCACAAGAAGAGGAGGCGTGACCGGAAAGGGAAAACAAAAGGGGACAGATAAGGGAACGAGATGGACAAGGAGGGGAGGAGACGGGACAACAGGCGACGAGACGAAGGAAGAGAGGCGAGACAAAGAGGCAAGGAGAGGCCAGGTCACAAGAGGCGAGAGGACAAGGAAACGAGAAGACAAGGAGACGGAACGACAAGAAAAGGCAAGATGAAAGGAGGGAGGAACAAGGAGGGGTGTCGGGACGTAACAAGATGAAAAGGGAGGCGAGACGAGGAAAGGGCACAAGGAAACAGGGCACAAGGACCGGGCACGAGGAAGACTAGAAAAAGGGCTGGAGACAGGTGGCGAGCGAGGGTTCAGAGGAGAGGAAACAAAGGAGGGATGAGGGATAGGGAACACAGAGAGAGAGGATAGGAGAGACAGAGGGTGAGGCTGACCAAGACAGAGAAGAAGACAGAGAAACACAGAGAGTCAGGCAGACAACACAGGGACAGGCAGAGACAGAGCGAGAGAGACACAAAGATGAAAAAACACAGAGAGCCCGACAGGCAAAGAGGGAGCAAGACAGACAGACAGTGACCGAGAGGGAGAGACACAGAGAGCAAGGCCGACAAGAAGGGAAAAAGAGACAGAACTTCAAATATACAGAGACAGAGAGGGACAGGGACACAGAGAGCAAGACAGACAGACACAGGGAACAAAAGAGACAGAGCAACGGGGACAAGCAAAGGGACGAGTCTAGGACGGAGACCAGCGAGGGATTGGAGGAGAGGGGCAAGAGAAAGGGAGCAGAAAAGGTACCAGGGGAAGGCAAAGAGCGGCACAGAGAGAGCGAAAGGGAGCCTGGAGAGTCACCCACACAAACAAGCAGAAAGAATAAAGCAAAAGGGACAGACAGAGAGGCCGGATGAGTGGGGCAGAGAGACAAAACGAGGGAGAAGACAGGACACAGAAAGCCAGACAGGGACCGAATGAGTCAGAGGGGAGAAGGGGACCGGGACACAGAGCACTATAAACACAGGGAAAGAGGGACAGAAGGCGGGAAACACACGCACACAGGGAGAGATGTACAGAGACACAGGGAGTGAGGCAGACCATACAGGGGCTCAGAGAGACAAAAAGAGAAACACAGAGAGACGGAGGCAGAGAGGCGAGTAACGAGACATGGCGGGTGAAAAGACGAGACCAAGGAGAGGGACGGGACGAACGAGGAGGGGACAAGACGACGAGACAAAACAAGGGAGACACGGAGACAGAAGACACACACCAACCAACAGAACGAGGGAGCGACAGACCCAAATAATCGGAGAGGGAGAGTAGAACACAGAGAGCAAAAGAAACAGAGCGATGGAGACAGGCAAGGACAGAAACCAGCAGGGGAGATTTCACAAACACAGGGACCGAGGAAGGGCAGAGGGAAGGGAGTCAGGAGGCGTGAGGGGATGCGTGAGGGTGCCCAAGAGAGGGCGCGCCAGGGGGCCCAACAGCGGGCATACAAAAAAGCCCAGCAGAGGGCGCATGAGGACCACGAGGAAGCCCCCGGGGGGGCGCACTAGGGGCGCGAAAAAACCCACGGAGGGGCGAACAAGGGACGCGGAAAAGCCCACGGAGGGGCACACGAGGGACGTGGAAAAGCCCACGGAGGGGCGCACGAGGGACGCGGAAAGCCCACGGAGGGGCGCACGAGGGACGCGGAAAAGCCCACGGAGGGGCGCACGAGGGACGCGGAAAAGCCCACGGAGGGGCGCACGAGGGACGCGGAAAAGCCCACGGAGGGGCGCACGAGGGACGCGAGAAAGCCCACGGAGGGGCGCACGAGGGACGCGGAAAAGCCCACGGAGGGGCGCACGAGGGACGCGAGAAAGCCCACGGAGGGGCGCACAAGGAAACTCCCTGAGGGGCAGGATAAGCTTGGACCGAACAGGTGGGATAGACGGGACAGACTGTGATGGGACGGGTGGAGATGACGTGACCGTAGACGGACTGGGCTTGGGAAGAGCTACAGATGGGGCAGATACAGGGAAAGGGAGAAAAACGGGAACAGGAACGGAGACAGGGACAGAGACGGTGACGGGGACAGGGACAAACACTGGGACAGAGACAAACACGGGGACTGAGACAAGCACAGGGACAGACAAGGGCACAGGGACAAGCACGGGGACAGGGACACGAACAGGCACAGAGACAGGGACAGGAACAGACACAGTGACGGGGACAAGCACAGAGACAGGGACAGACACAAGACCAGGAATACCAGGACTCAGGGGACCCAAAACATGGGGGGCCGGAATTCCT
This sequence comes from Etheostoma perlongum, assembly GCA_026937815.1. Lineage (NCBI taxonomy): Eukaryota > Metazoa > Chordata > Actinopteri > Perciformes > Percidae > Etheostoma > Etheostoma perlongum. The sequence continues at coordinate 24,314,911 of CM049371.1, read as the reverse complement.
GAGGACCGGGACCCGGGGAACAGAGGGGGGCCCGGGGGCCAGGGCCGGAGGAAGCCCGGGAACTGGATCTGGGTCCCGGAGAACCCCTAGGCCTGAAGCCAGAGGAACCCGGGAGCCAGTGCCCAGGGAGGGCAGAGACCCAGACACCGGCTGGGGCTCTGGGGCGCTGACCACCAACCGAGGACCACAAACATTGGCCGTCGGCCAGGGCCACTGAGCGCCAGCCGGGAGTCAGAGGTACTGGGCTTCTGGTCGGGGTCTGGGGGCTGGTCGGTCGGGCTGGAAGTCTGGTCGGACCGCCTGGGTCAGGGGGTCTGGGGGTCGCGGCTGGGGGTCGCGGCGGCGGGCGGCAGGAACCGGGCGGTTGGGGGTGTGGCGGCGGCGGCAGGCGGGCGGGCGGTTGGGGGTCGTCGCGGCGCCGGCGGTTGGGGTCGGCGGCGCCAGGCGGCGGTTGGGGTCGCCCGCTGCGGCGCAGGCGGCGGTTGGGGGTTAGGGGCGGCGCAGGCGGCGGCTGGGGTCATCATGGGCGGCGGCAGGCGGCGGCTGGGGGCGTGGCAGGCGGCGGTTGGGGCCCGGCTGGCTGCCCTCCGTGGGGCGCTGACCGTCTCGCTGCTCCCCCCTCCGTGAAGGGGGCTGGGGGCTGGCCGGTGGTGACTCCTGTGGGGGATCGGTCAGCGGCAACAGACGCCGGCTGGGTGTCTGTGATGACCGGCAGCGCCGGCTGGAGATCCACGGCGGCAGACGCCGGCTGGGGGCCCGCGTCGACTGTTGACAGCTGGGGGTTGCTGGGCGCCGCTTCCGTGGACTCCGGGAGGGGACCAAACTCTCGGTCCACCTCCTCCCACCGCACCATCATGAGGTGCCAAGTCTCCGTGCTGTCCTCCTCATGCAGGCGGCGGAATGCGGCGGCCATGAGGTCCGCCAAAGGGTCCCGTGGGTGGAGGAGCGGCTCGAACCTGTACTCCGCTGGGTCCATGGTTGGTCGGATTCTTCTGTTACGGTACGGCGTGGTGAGGACCCAAATGCAGAGAGGAGGAGGCAGGCAGGAGTGGATTACCAAGGGTTTTATTGTCCACACAAACAACAGGAACGCAGGGAGCCAGGGAAACAAACAAAAGACCGGAGCACCAAGGCTGGAAACTAAAACACTCAGAACGGCAGCAGAAACTGGTCATAGGGCAGACGGAGAAACTCACGGGACAAGGGCAGGCTGGCACCGGCTGAAACAAGCAGAAACAAGAATCCGACAAGAGACAAAGGAAACACATGGGTTAAATACAAGAGGTAACGAGGTAATGGGGAACAGGTGAGACATCAGGTGAATCACATTAGGGCGGGGCTGGACAATCAGACAAGCACAAAGCAAAGCTGGACAAGACTAGACAAGACAGGACACTACACTACCAAAATAAAACAGGAAACAGGACATACAGACGCTTACCGGGAACAGGAGACATATCAGGCACACAGGACCGGGGAAACACTGAGACAGGGGCGGCTGTGGCTCAGTGGTAGAGTGGTTGCCTGCCAATTGGAAGGTTGGTGGTTCAATCCCCAGCCCTGCAGTCCCATGTCGAAGTGTCCTTGGGCAAGACACTGAACCCCGAGTTGCCCCCGATGCTGCGCATCGGAGTGTGAATGTGTGTGAGTGTTTATCTGATGAGCAGGTGGCACCTTGTACGGCAGCCCCGGCCACAGTGTGTGAATGTGTGTGAACGGTGAATGTATCCTGTACTATGTAAAAAGCGCTTTGAGTAGTCGCTCAGACTAGAAAAGCGCTAATAAATACAGCACATTTACATTTACATTTACAGGGAGGCAAAAACAGGAAGACAACCCCAACAAAAACCCCAAACCACAACACCCCTGGGCAGAGAAAAGTGATGACCCAGGAACCCTTTTAGCAGAGTGGATGTGCAAAGTGTTTAGAGATAGGACTAATCAAAGTGCATGTGATCTGCCTATCTCTCCCCCTCTGTCTCCCCAGGTGCAGAGACTCCAGCCAGGTGACCAAGTGCTGATAAAAGTGATAAAGAAGAAGTGCTGGTCATCACCAAAGTGGGAGGGGCCGTACACTGTGCTCATCACCACGCCCACAGCTGTAAAGATTGCTGAACGATCCACGTGGGTACATCAAAGTCACTGTAAAAAGATCATTCCATTCCCATACCCAGAATAGGCTGGAGGTCGGACGGTATCAAAACCTTTTGTCCGCTGAAGAAGAAGAAACCAACTGTGACTCTATACTCCAGCTATGGGTGAACTCAAGGGATAGGTTTGTTCTGTCCTACTGGTCCTCTGCGTGTTGATGACAGCGACCAAGGGACCACAACGAAAGGTTTCACATGGAAACCGTATGCTCATCAACGAAGCCATGAAAGACTATGACGTGATCGTCCTTTGATTTGAACCTATGGTATTGCTATGCTAAATATGTAACCAGATCTGAGAACCACAAAAACTATGTATGCCGCCCACAACCCGTATGTGGTCCCGAAACCCGTCAACGCCAGCACCATCTTCCCACACGCACTACCCTCCGCCTTAACCCCCTATCTGATGAACAGGACCATGAATTGGCAAATGCCCCCGCCATTGAATATATTCAAATTGGACTTCACCAAGTTTATAGGAACTCCATTTAAGGAGACATATGGTCCCCTTTATGGTCCTGTCCACATACCCCCAGGTACCAAATATACATACATGCTATGAGAATCATGCCCGCATACCGCCTGGAGAACCGGTGCAAATGGGAGAGGTCTCCCGAGTGCATTGCACCGTGGTCTACACGCCCTGTACACCACTGCCCAATGGCACGTTGAACGCCACCCAGGCAACACCTGGTACGACTTGTGTGCCCTATTTCCAGGCTGGGACCCGAAAATACAATGTCAAGGGTCTCTGGGACCCGAAGGACAATGCCATGGGTCCCTGGGACCCGAAAATACAATGCCATGGGTCCCAGGGACCCGAAGGACAATGCCATGGGTCCCAGGGACCCGAAAATACAATGTCAAGGGTCCCTGGGACCCGAAGGACAATGCCATGGGTCCCAGGGACCCGAAAAGGACAACACATGGGTCCCAGGGTAAGGACAATGTCAAGGGTCTCTGGGACCCAAAGGACAACACAAGGGTTAAGTAGTGAAAACAGATGAAAAAGTAGGAATGGTTTTAATTAAGTTGAATAACACCACTAATGTAAAAAAAAAGATGTGGAAAAATTTTAAAATGCTAAAGCTAAACTGGAGAAATAGCTTAAATCAGTAAGAAGAAGTAGAAGTAGTAAGAATAGTTTAAAAATGCTGAATAGCTAAAGCTAACCTGTTGAATAGCTTAAATCAGTAAGAAGAAGCTTGAGTAGTAAAAAATAATTGAAAAAGTAGGAATGGCTTTTATTAAGTTTAATAACACCACTAATGTAAAAAAGGTGGAACAATTTAAAAAAAAATTGAAATGCTAATGCTAAACTGAATAGATAGCTTAAATCAGTGAGAAGATGTTGAAGTAGTGAAAAGAGTTGAAAAATGTAGGAATGGTTTTAATTAAGTTGAATAACAACAATAATGTAAAAAAAGTAGAAAAATTAACAAAAAATTGAAATGCTAAAGCTAAACTGGAGAAAAAGCTTAAATCAGTAAGAAGATGTTGAAGTAGTGAGAATATTTGAAAATGCTGAATAGCTGAATTTCTAAAGCTAACCTGAATAAATGGCTTAAATCAGTAAGAAGAAGCTTAAGTTGAAACAGTAGGAATGGTTTTAATGAAGTTGAATAACACCACTACACCATAAAGAGCTAGAGGTAGATTTTAAAAGTTGAATGGTTTTAATAAATTAAAGTCTGCAGTAGATACAGACAACCGAAAAATGTACGGAATAATACATGATCATTACAGGGTTAAAAGCCTTTTTAACACTATGTGATGAGATCCCATTGTGAGATTTGAACCCAGGCCTCTGGCATAAAGGGCATGTCACATAACCACTGCTCCACCACTGTAATAACTTCTGGAAAAACTATACATGGTAATATATAATTTATCTGTGTGTCTCTGCTGTGTCTGTGTGTGTGTGTGTGTGTGTGTGTCTGTGTGTTTCTGTGTGTGTGTGTGTGTGTGTCTCTGTGTGTATATGTGTCTGTGTGTGTGTGTGTGTCTGTGTGTGTGTGCGTTTGTCTCTGTGTTTGTGTGTGTGTCTCTGTGTGTTTATCTGTGTGTGTGTCTCTGTGTGTGTCTGTGTGTGTGTGTCTCTGTGTGTATATGTGTCTGTGTGTGTGTGTGTGTCTGTGTGTGTGTGCGTTTGTTTCTGTGTTTGTGTGTGTGTCTCTGTGTGTTTATCTGTGTGTGTGTGTCTCTGTGTGTGTCTGTGTGTGTGTCTCTGTGTGTATATGTGTCTGTGTGTGTGTGTGTGTCTCTGTGTATGTGTGTGTCTCTGTGTGTATATGTGTCTGTGTGTGTGTGTGTGTCTGTGTGTGTGTCTGTGTGTGTGTGTCTCCGTGTGTGTGTGTGCGTTTGTCTCTGTGTTTGTGTGTGTGTCTCTGTGTTTGTGTGTGTGTCTGTGTGTGTGTCTCTGTGTGTGTGTGTGTCTGTGTGTGTGTGTGTGCGCATTTGTCTCTGTGTTTGTGTGTGTCTCTGTGTGTTTGTCTGTGTGTGTGTGTGTGTGTGTCTGTGTGTGTGTCTCTGTGTGTGTGTCTGTGTGTGTGTGTGTGTGTGTGTGTGTGTGTGTGTACATAGGGACACACACACACACACGGACACACAGCTCAAATTTCTTTTTTCACTCTGTCTGTTTTAAGATGAGTTAACAGCAAAGCAATTGACAGAGAATTAACTGGTTGCTAAGGGATACAAACTACCAGTGGCCATGTTTGTAAACACAGCTAGGAAGCCTTTGATCTCTGTGATGTCATCTCTTTGATCTGTAATCAGTTAACGACCGCAGCTGCTGTACCCTTCTTCACCTGTGGGAAACAGCAGCTCCTAACAAACAAGCCCTCAAACAAATGGTCATTGCGCCAATGGGATATGAGATAGCAATAGAATAACCACCTCATGAGCACCAGAAGGCCCTTGTGAACATATTGATATAAAATTCATGTGGATAAAGTTAAAAATGTGGGCGTATCGGCGATGTAAAAAGTGGTTCGCTCTCTATTTTGCTCAGAAATGTGGACGATGTTTAACATGGCGGTGAATGGACGAAGATCCTGAACTCTTGTCATTTGATAGCTCGCTGAGCGAAAAGTATAATTCATATCGCATAAATGAGCACATTGACAGAAACTAGACAAGAATACCTACGTTTTGATGTATAAATTGTCCATGACAAGTTAGAATTGTTGGCCTAGGAGCAAGTTATAGAGAACGGAGTAAGATAATCTTTTCGAAGCCGTTCACTCTGATGATGTCACTCCCCACTCTACCGCACGCAATACACACCCATTATAAAGGCAGAAAAATCATAAAACGTACACTATGCTTACACAGCTTTTTCACAAAAACTGTAAAATATATCAATCTGAAAAAGCACAAGCCGGATAGCTGAATAGTTTGTGAACGTTTTAAACTTTGAACCACGTCTGTAAAAGAAAGTATGAAGCAGCTGAAACTTTTGGGAGCAGAAGAAGATTTGAAGGAGTTGAAGCTTGTTCTCATTGACTTTAATGTTAAAAAAAATTGCTTAAAAGCTTAATATTTTAAAAAGTATAAATAGTAGAAAAATAGTAGAAGAAGTCCCATCATCTGCTTAAAAGGCTGAAGATTGTAAAAGTTGAACGGTATAAATAGCAGAAAGTATGTAGAAGTTAGAGAGAGCCAAAAAACGTACGGAATAATAATAATAAAGAACCGAATAACAATAGTTGGAATGCTGTGGAACAGCATTCCCACTAATAAAGAACAGAATAACAATAGTTGGAATGCTGTAGAACAGCATTCCCACAATCAGTAAAAGTTGTAGAAAAACTTGAAATTCTAAAGCTAAACTGGAGAAAAGCTTAAATCAGTAAGAAGATGTTGAAGTAGTGAGAAGAGTGGAAAAAAGTAGGAATGGTTTCAATTAAGTTTAATAACACTACTAATGTAAAAAAAGTGAAGAAAAAAAATGAAATGCTAAAGCTAAACTGAATAAATTGCTTAAACCAGTAAGAAAATGTTGATGTATTGAGAAGAGTTTTATCACTATGTGATGAGAAACCACTGTGGGATTTGAATCCGGGTCTCTGGCACAAAAGGCCTGTGACATAACCACTGCACCACCACTGTAATAGCTGCATAAAAAACTATACATGGTAATACATAATATATCGTGTGTGTGTTTATGTGTGTCTGTGTGTGTGTGTGTGTCTGTGTGTGTGTCTCTCTGTGTGTGTGTGTGTCTCTGTGTGTCTGTGTGTGTCTGTGTGTGTGTGTGTCTCTGTGTGTTTGTGTGTGTGTGTGTGTGTGTGTCTTTTTGTGTGTGTTTGTGTGTGTCTCTTTGTGTGTCTGTGTGTGTGTGTGTGTGTGTCTCTGTGTGTGTGCTGGTTTAAGTCTTATTTATCAGATCGATCTCAGTTTGTTCATGTTAAGGATGAATCATCTGTGCACGCCAAAGTTAGTCATGGAGTCCCACAAGGATCTGTGCTCGGTCCAATCCTGTTCACTTTATATATGCTTCCATTAGGCAATATTATCAGGAAACACTACATAAACTTTCATTGTTATGCAGATGATACTCAATTATATCTATCGATCAAGCCGGATTGTTACTCTAGATGGCATCACCCTGGCCTCCAGCACAACTGTGAGGAATCTTGGAGTTATCTTTGATCAGGACATGTCCTTTAATTACCACATAAAGCAAATTTCAAGGATCGCCTTTTTCACCTACGTAATATTGCAAAAATCAGGAATATCCTGTCTAAAAATGATGCAGAAAAACTAGTCCATGCATTTGTTACTTCTAGGCTGGATTACTGCAATTCTTTATTATCAGGCTGCTCAAAAAAGTCCATAAAGACTTTTCAGCTGATCCAGAATGCTGCAGCATGTGTTCTGACAGGAACCAGGAAAAGAGATCACATCTCTCCTGTTTTAGCTTCTCTGCATTGGCTTCCTGTAAAATCCAGAATAGAATTTAAAATCCTTCTTCTCACCTACAAAGCTCTTCATGGTCAGGCACCATCTTATCTTAAAGAGCTCATAGTACCTTACAACCCTACAAAAGCACTACGCTCCCAGAATGCAAGGTTACTTGTGGTTCCTAGAGTCTCTAAAAGTAGAACGGGAGCCAGAGCGTTCAGCTATCAGGCTCCTCTCCTGTGGAACCAGGTTCCAGTTTGGGTTCGGGAGGCAGACACTGTCCCCACATTTAAGAGTAGGCTTAAGACTTTCCTCATTGATAAAGCTTATAGTTAGGGCATAGAATTGAATATTGTTAGGGAGTGAGGAGTCGCAGCGTCCGCCTAACCCGGCCCACCTGCTTCTCGTCATAGTTGTCAGATTTTTCTATCATATAATCAATAATATAATAAAACTAGAGGGAGGCAGGGCGATACAGCCCGATCCGGTTGGGGAGAGTTCTAGCCTGACCAGGCTCCTCTCTTTATAACTATACTATACCTGGTGACTGGCTTTTTTTTCTGGCTCAGTGGTAGAGTGGTTGCCTGCCAATTGGAAGGTTGGTGGTTCGATCCTTGGACCTGCAGTCCCATGTCGAAGTGTCCTTGGGCAAGACACTGAACCCCGAGTTGCCCCCGATGCTGCGCATCGGAGTGTGAATGTGTGTGAGTGTTTATCTGATGAGCAGGCGGCACCTTGTACGGCAGCCTTGGCCACAGTGTATGAATGTGTGTGAATGGTGAATGTTTCCTGTATGATGTAAAAGCGCTTTGAGTAGTCGTTAAGACTAGAAAAGCGCTATATAAATACAGCACATTTACATTTACCCTGTCTCTCTTAGTTATGCTTTGATAAAGCTTATAGTTAGGGCATAGAATTGAATATTGTTAGTGCGTGAGGAGTTGCAGTGTCCGCCTAACCCGGCCTCCCTGCTTCTCGTCATAGTTGTCAGATCTATCTATCATATAATCAATAATATAATAAAACTAGAGGGAGGCAGGGTGATACAGCCCGATCCGGTTGGGGAGAGTTCTAGCCTGACCAGGCTCCTCTCTTTACCCTGTCCCTCCTAGTTATTCTGTAATAGTTTTAGACAGCTGGGGGACTTCCTTTGACACACTGAGCTCCTCTCTCCTCTATTTTTCTATCTTTCCATTTATGTGCATCCATGTCCCAGAAATGCTTGTTACTAACCTAGCTCTGGGGAGTCATTCCCCGGAGTCCTTATGTTCTTTTTCTCCCAGCATGTTTCCTTGGATCAGAGAGGCTCCAAAATCATGGTTGCAGCTGTCACCATGGTCCCGCTACACGTTCTGCTGTGCCCTGCTACATCCTGCTATGCTCTGCTGTGCCCTGCCACGTCCCGCTGTGCCTTGTGATGACTGACTGAATGACTGCTGTGCCTTTTTGTGACTGTTATTGCCACTCTTCATTCTAACCCCAACCGGCCCGTCAGACACCGCCTACCAAGAGCCTGGGTTTCTTCCCAAAGGGGAGTTTTTCCTCGCCACTGTCGCACTGTTGCTTGCTCTGGAGGAAACTACTAGAACTGTTGGGTCCTTGTAAATTACATGGCTGAACAACAGTGTGCCAGACTCCGCTATCTAGCTACCAGGCCTGCTAGCCTTCCAAGCAGATGCTGCACTGGCGGGTAAGAAGCGTGGAGGTGGCCTGTGCATATGTTAACGCGGACTGGTACAACAATACGGTGCTTGTATCCAACTACTGCTAACCGCTGGTGGAGTTTGTGAAATGCCGACCATTCTAAATTCCACACAAATTAACGGCTGTGTTTATACTCGGTGTTTACATCACTCCAAGCGCTAATGCTACCAATGTGTTAGCTGAACTTTACAGAGCCTATAATGTGTGTGCACTAAATGTAGCCTGTTTCGTACGTTGTTTAAAAATTTTTTTGGTTTTATATATTTTAAATGTGTAACACCACTTGAGCCATGTTGAAATGTTGTTTTGTGTATATGGTTGAAATGACAATAAACCACATTTGAATGAAGTTGAATACCTCACTGTCTGTCTATGTCATTAAAAGGTAGGCGTGGCTTGGGAGTGGACTATTTGACCAGCGAAGCAAGTGCATTCTGGGATTTGGTGTCTTCCATCCACATGAGCCAAAAACAAATTTTCTGGCTTTTCTCGGCCTAGAAGGCACTAACTTCAAAACCAATTTTACATTTCTACTACATAAGTGACCCAATTTATTTTTCTCAAACGTCTGTTTATTAAAGAATATTATTAAATCTTTTTTATAACTAATATAAAAAATCAAATAAACATTAAACTTAAAGTGGTACATTAAAACAAGGCAAAGCAAAACAAGACAAGTAACAACAACCACCACCAGGCTGACCACGATCCCCCACACTATCCCCAATTTAAAGATATATTCATCTTTCCAACGTTGAAATATCCCTATACATGATCTCCCTTAAATTAATTGATAAAACTAAAATGACCGGTGTGTTGCAGTGTGCATTGAAAAAGAGAATTTAGGATTACGACAGTAAAACACTGATTTGATAGATACAGGAGTTAATGTTCAACATGGTTAACAGGTGGCATTTATGACCAATGACCAAAGATTTAATTGTTCACCGACCCACTTAGAAGGAGAAGAGACTTTCTGGAAAGCTTTACGAAAACAAAATGCTGGCTTGGATGGGAGTCATTTTCACAACAGTGTCTGCACCTTAGTGTGAGAATGGCATCAAAAGAAGGTAGTAAAGTAGGTGTAATTCTAGGTCTACTCTATCTGTAAAGTGTCTCGAGATAACTCTTGTTATGAATTGATACTATAAATAAAATTTAATTGAAATTGAATTGAACAAAGAACATTTAGTGGGATTCATGATGCTGCTTCGCTGTGCTCTCTGACCTTTCCTGCCTGACTGTATCAGGTGACAATGAGCAAGGCTGGTTGACGTCACTTTGTCAAATGCTCATGTAACATATGTAATGTATCATTTAGGGAAAAAATAAATTCACTTCCTGGGTAAAAAGTAAAGAAAAATAACACTTCACAATTATGTCTCTTTATTAGGAGGATTATTACACATGATTTCACAGTCCTCTTGGTGTTTTGAAGTTCATTCCAATAGTAGGCTGAGTGACTTGAAGGTTGGATAGGCCACTGAAATCCTACAAGAGGAAGAAAAAAAAAATTATTCAGGTAAATAAACAAGAACATTAGTTAGCACGTTTTTTTTTTGTAACACTTTACAAGGATTTAATAGGTTGTAGGGTTTTATTTTGTGTAGTATGTAAAATAAAATACCATGTTATAGGATAGGAATTATTTTTACAACTTTAAATGAATGATTTTCTGTCTGAGGAAAAGATTAATCTCAACTGTATGACCTCCCTGTATTGCTAACTCTGTGGACAACACAGCACCGTAAAGAAAAGACCTTTACAACAGCAGGTGTGGTAAAAACACTTGTCTAAAGCGGCTCTAGAATCAACACAAACTGCAAGTTACATATAGTCACTTTAATTCATATATTTTTAAATGAGAATAGGTACTGCTCTGCTCTCAGAGAGGGTGAGCAACTTAACTTGGATGTAACTGGAATCATGTCATAAGCTTTTCTGACTGGGACTTTTTGACACCCAGCAGAACCTCGTAACATTAATGTCTGCATTGTTATTGCTATTGTGTGTGGTTGCCAAGGCACTGTGGAAACTGGATCAATAAACAACATAAAACATCCATCATTAATGTCATAACTTACACATGGAATTCCCTGTGCAATACACCCGTTATGTTTTATCTGAATGTAATATGTGAATGTGCAAAATAAATGAATTTGCTTTTGAAGTCAGAATGCCTGTGATAAGAATCTTCAGGGTCCATAACAAAAAACTGAAAAAGTATCTCTTACTAATAAAAGCAGCAAAATACATGTGTTTTACACTTACTAGCATTTTGAGCATTTCCTTTGTGTCTGGATCCACCTCGATGAGTTCCTGGTCCAATGCAGAAATCTGAAAGACGAGATTAAAAACACAACATATTAGCTGTCTGAATTGAGTCTTTTCTAACAAGTGCAATTAAACGGTTTTAAAATTATAAAGGTGTTGGGTTCTCGCTAACGGTTACACCATTCGTTATCAAACTGATAAAAACGGCAAGATGTGTGTGATGTATTTAATGTCTCATGAAACAGTCGAACAAGAAAGAAAACACTGAGCAGACCTCTGGGACGTAGTTGTCCCTCCTCTCTCTCTCCTCCTCCTGCAGCTTGATGGAGATTCCTCTGACTGGGCCGCGCTGAATGCGCTTCATCAGGTGTGTGACATACCTGAGAGAGACAGGAGCACAAGATAATTACCAGTATAAGTAACACTTCAACAACAAAAGACGCTGATTGATAATTTAGAGTTTACTTTATAAATTACTGGAATTGTAATGTCTTTGTACTTTACAGAGTGTGGTCTAGACCTACTATATCTGTAAAGTGTCTTGAGATAACACTTATGATTTGCTACTATAAATAAAATGTAATTGAAAAAAAATGAACTTGATGTGAACTTGATTTTGATGATTACCATTTACTGTAGGAAGGAAAAGATGGTTACGGATAACAAACTGCCAATTTGTTCTTCAGTTACATATAAACCGATCACTTAGTTTATTAGCAATTTTAACACATTACTTGGAATCTTCTAACAATTCATAAAAATCTGCAATATCAAAAACACTAGGTAATTTTTACTAAACTTATTAGTTAATAATATTGTGCAACAGTTAAGTGATGATTTACATATAATCGATAAATATTGTGACTCACGTTCCCTGAAACAATGAATAAGATAGAAAAACACAATAACCAACCCAATTTATTCAGCATTTTCTTTTTAGTAAACTCAGTGAACACAAACAATGTTCTCAATGCTTGTGTTCATGTGTAGAGCCCCTGGTGATACTTGAAGCAAAGTTTCATGTTGCGTTGAGCCTTCTTAGTGTTTAAAAAATATCTATTTTGAGGCTAGTGTAGGACTCCCATTCAAAAAGCCATTTGACCAAAAGACGAGAATACGGTAAATCTTTGAAAATATGCTAAATATGCTCTTAAACGAAAGTTTGACTCGAGTACATTAACAAAAAGACCCTAGGTTGCATTTTGGTGAGAGTTACGCTTTAACTCAAAGTTGTATTTACTGTCTCATCTTTTCTTTGTTCTGCATCTACCATCTGTGTGTGTGTCAGTAATGCAATGCGGTCTCCTCTGTTAGAGACATTAGAGATGAACTTAAAAATCACTAATAAATGATTGATAGGTAATTAAACTTTAGTTAAGTAGTAAACAGTGGTAAACGTTTTATGATGCTTTATAAACATTCACTTATTATTATAAGCATTAGTGGCAACTAGTGGCCATAATGTTGATAGATGGTTTATATAAAAACAAGTATTAACCATTGATAAAGTATTAACTATTCATCTAAAGGTATCAACTAATTATTTTATATTACATTAATGATGACTAACTAATAACATAAATTATAACATCTTTCACAGACAGTGAAATGACAATTGACTCAAGTTGAATTAACCATAACTTTACCATTTATTAATGAGGATTATTATTATATAGCAGTAGTGTATGTTTCTGCAGTGTGCACACTCCAAAATTAACCACAAAGAGTTGAAATGGCACCAAGTTACCCTGCAATTTTGTTGCGCAGAGGCTTGCTGGGGATAATGGCGATCTCCTCGCACACGCGCTTGTTGGTGTGGAAGTCATTACCCAGGCGCGTGTAGTACTTCTCGATGATGACCCGGGCAGCCTTCTTGACTGTCTTGGTCCTGACTCGCCCCTAAAGAGAAACCAAACAGAGATGCTTCAATGTTCATACAACTGTGAAATATTTGCCTGATAGCAGACGGAATTGTCGGTTTGTGGAGTGGGCAGATTCAAAGGTCTGGATCTAGGCAAGAGAAATACAGTAACACCAAATATTGTAGAAGAATATATTATGTGGTGGAAGGTCACATGTGCAGTTGTCTAGCTGATATTTGTTGCACTGGACTACACATTATTGGTCAAACTCTGAATATTTTCAGCTGGAATTGTATTTCAGAAATCATTTAGCCATACCAAAGATGAAGTTAATCATACCGCAGAGGGCATCTGACTTACTGTAGTCTTGGTACTAAGGGTCCCTGCAGGTGTCCTCTAATGCGTTTAAAGGCCAAGTAACATGCATATTAATAGCAATTTAATCACTGAATATTAGAAAATAAAAGGCACACTTAGTGTACCCTGCCCTTGCGCTTCAGGTTATACTGACCACCAAGTCATAAACACAATTTCTAAAATAAAATGTTGAGTCAAACAGTCATTAAGTTTTCAGGCAATTGGTTTTGAAAGTATACTTCCAGTAATAAAACCTGAAATTATTTTAAAATTGTAACGTATAGCTACCCTTACTATCATGGCACTTAGTCCCCTAACGACGGTTACACCGACCGTTGAGAGGGCAATGCTTTGCTTTGTAAGCAGCGACAGACAGGTGAGATTTTAAAAGCAGAGAATGGCATACACAGGCCGAAACTTCATGTAAAGAGTTGTGTACAGGTGACATTTTTGTTATGTTTCTGACCGTTTGGTTGCCAGTAACCTGCGAACATTTTAGCCCATGTTTACATATATTCAACGCCACTAAAGTGCCATATATTCCAGCGTTTATAAACGTTGTGCCTTTTGGGTGCAGAGTGATGCTTGTAACCGCTTGATGGACGGACAGACGATGAGGATTGAAAAAGATTGTGAGGGATGGTGAGGTGAAGTGTTCTCTGTTTTACCCACCATGTTGACTCGGACCGGTGGAAAAGAGGCACAGGATGTTCATACAGGAAGTTTATAGTTTCGATTCGCTGTCACACATCGCCACCGCGGCCAGCAGCGACGACTACCGGCGGGAGGTGAAAGGTGCACATGAAGAAAGACAATTGTCCCTACACACTTCATCTATGGTGGATCAAGTTCTTACACCCTTTACAACTGTAAGTAAAAGAAGAAATGTCAGAATGAAAAATCCCTAAGCAATATTCCTGCATAACTAATTTTATATACACTATCATTTAATAAGATTAAGTAAGATTAGATTAGATAATACTTGATTCATCACTTATTACAGCAAAAAGCAAAAAACAAACAAGTAAACACACAAACAACAGGCAAACAGCAGACAATGAGAAAAAGGTATTGAATGAATGTAAAGTAGCATTAAATAAAAGATACTGTAAAGTGCGGTTGCCATTGTACAAAAATAATATTGCAGTGTAAGTAAGTGAAATTAAATTGAATATGTGAATAAATAATATAGGGAAAGTAAGTGACCATAATATAAATGATATTGAACTGTGACCATGCATAATATTATACAAGTAAGTACTTTTAATAATGAAAAAATATAAATACAGATAATAAAGATATACAGAGAGTGTGTGGAGTAATTGAAAAATAGGACCAGAAACTACAACGTTATCAGGTAGTGCAGAGTCTGACAGCGGCCGGGACAAACGACCTGCGGTACCTCTCCTTCTTACGCCGTAGGTAGCCTATAGTATAACTATTAAATTAAAACTATTAAAGTATAACTATTTCATCATATTCTGCTGTTATAGATTTTACATACAAATACTTGTGCCTGCTTATATGCTGACTTTACTGCTACTAACAACACCACTGTGTCAATTTGCTTGAGGCAGTACTGAACAAAGTTTAAGTACAATACCGACCATTCATGTGTTGCCTTGTAATTTTGATTAATTGCTCTTATATACTTTCTATTTATGATATACTTCTATTATTATGTTTTGCTTTTCTCTATGAATCTATACTTATTTTTCTGTCCTTATGCCGCTGCAACACCTGAATTTCTCAGAAATTTCTTGAAATGCTCAGCGTATCTTATGTAAACAAGTTGCAATAAAATGTATTCAGTTATCAAATGTATTGTGTATTAATTGCGCTACATATTTCTGTTTTCATATTGACATGTTTTTAAGTTAAAAAAATATACTTTTGTTAGTAATTACTACGGAAGCCGAGAACGGCCATGGATTTTTTTTCTATGCATTCTCGGCTTCCATAATTTACCGCAATATAGCTGTATATGTCTAAAAAATAATATTTTAAGACAATATATAATAATGAATTTCTGTCTTATTCTACAAAGAAACTATTAAGTACAACTGTTAAAGATAAAGTGCTGTAGGTAAGTGCTGTAGGAAATGTACAATATATTTATTACCCTTGACATGTAACCTGTAGTGGAACATTTTTTGTGGACCCCAAAAAGACGAGCAGCCAATCCTATACAATGCACTAAATCAAATCCTAGTTACTCACTACCCACCTCTGAAAAACGTGACCACACTCCTGTGTATAAAGTATTTCTGGACAACCTGCAATTTTGCAAGAATTTAAAAAAATTATTTTCGACAATTGAATCGATTTTTTTTTTTTTAATGGGGAAATGCAATTTCATGGGACTAAGATCATTTTACCATCCCATGGACCCACCACCTGTGGGAGGAACCGCTGGGGTCGGGTGCGCAGCCACATGGGTGGCGGCGAAGGTCAGGGACGTCGACGGACCAGACCCGGGCGGCAGAGGCTGGCTCTGGGGACGTGGAACGTCACCTCTCTGTGGGGGAAGGAGCCGGAACTTGTGCGGGAGGTGGAGCGCTACCAGTTAGATCTGGTGGGGCTTACTTCTACGCACAGTCTCGGTTCTGGAACCGTACTCCTGGATAGGGGTTGGACTCTGTCCTACTCCGGAGTTGCCCAGGGTGTGAGGCGCCGGGCGGGTGTGGGGATACTCACAAGCCCCCGGCTGAGCGCCGCTGCGTTGGAGTTTACCCCGGTGGACGAGAGGGTCGCCTCCCTACGCCTGCGGGTGATGGGGGCGAAACTCTGACTGTTGTTTGTGCATATGCGCCAAACAGGAGTTCGGAGTATTCGGCCTTCTTGGAGACCTTGAATGGAGTCCTGTATGGGGCTCCAGTAGGGGACTCCATAGTTCTGATGGGGGACTTCAACGCACACGTGGGTAATGATGGAGATACTTGGAGAGGCGTGATTGGGAGGAACGGCCTCCCTGATCTGAACCAGAGTGGTTGTTTGTTGTTGGACTTCTGTGCTAGTCATGGATTGTCCATAACAAACACCATGTTCGAACATAGGGATGCTCATAAGTGTACGTGGTACCAGAGCACCCTAGGCCAAAGGTCAATGATCAATTTTATAATCGTTTCATCTGATCTGAGGCCGTATGTTTTGGACACTCGGGTGAAGAGAGGGGCAGAGCTGTCAATTGATCACCATCTGGTGGTGAGCTGGGTCAGGGGATGGGGGGAGGACTCTGGACAGACCTGGTAAGCCCAAACGAGTAGTGCGGGTAAATTGGGAACGTCTGGAGGAGGCCCCTGTCCGACGGACTTTCAACTCACACCTCCGGCGGAGCTTTTCGTGCATCCCTGTGGAGGCTGGGGGCATTGAACCTGAGTGGACAATGTTCAAAGTTTCCATTGCTGAAGCTGCGGCGGCAAGCTGTGGTCTTAGGGTCTTAGGTGCCTCAAGGGGCGGTAGCCCACGAACACCCTGGTGGACACCGGTGGTCAGGGAAGCCGTCCGACTGAAGAAGGAGTCCTTCCGAGATATGTTATCCCGGAGGACTCCGGAGGCAGTTGCAAGGTACCGACGGGTTCGAGGGCTGCAGCCTCTGCCGTGACAGAGGCAAAGCAGCGGGGGTGGGAGAAGGACTTTCGGTCGGCACCAAGGTGCTTCTGGAAAACCGTTCGCCACCTCAGGAGGGGGAAGCGAGGAATCATCCAAGCTGTTTACAGCAAGGATGGGACGTTGTTGACCTCAACTTGGGAGGTAATAGAGCGGTGGAAGGAGCACTTTGAGAAACTCCTAAATCCAGCTGACACGCCCTCTGTGGTAGAGGCAGAGCTGGAGGATGATGGGGGATTGTCGTCAATTTCCCTGGTGGAAGTCGCTGAGGTAGTAAAACAACTCCACAGCGGCAAAGCCCCAGGGATTGATGAGATCCGTCCAGAAATGCTGAAAGCTCTGGGTGTGGGAGGGATGTCTTGGTTGACACGCCTCTTCAACATTGCGTGGAAGTCTGGGACGGTGCCTAAGGAGTGGCAGACCGGGGTGGTGGTTCCCCTTTAAAAAGGGGGGACCAGAGGGTGTGTGCCAATTACTGGGGTATCACACTTCTCAGCCTCCCTGGTAAAGTCTACTCCAAGGTACTGGAAAGGAGGGTTCGGCCGATAGTCGAACCTCGGATTGAAGAGGAACAATGCGGATTCCGCCCTGGCCGTGGAACAACGGATCAGATCTTCACTCGCAAGGATCTTGGAGGGGGCCTGGGAGTATGCCCAACCAGTCTGCATGTGTTTTGTGGATCTGGAGAAGGCGTATGACCGGGTCCCCCGGGAGAAATTGTGGGAGGTGCTGCGGGAGTATGGGGTGAGGGGGTCCCTTCTCAGGGCCATCCAATCTCTGTATGACCAAAGCGAGAGCTGTGTCCGGGTTCTCGGCAGTAAGTCGGACTCGCTCCAGGTGAGGGTTGGCCTCCGCCAGGGCTGCACTTTGTCACCAATCCTGTTTGTAATATTTATGGACAGGATATCGAGGCGTAGTCGGGGCGGGGAAGGGTTGCAGTTCGGTGGGCTCGGGATCTCATCGCTGCTTTTTGCAGATGATGTGGTCCTGATGGCGTCATCGGTCTGTGACCTTCAGCAACACTGGATCGGTTCGCCGCCGAGTGTGAAGCGGCTGGGATGAGGATCAGCACCTCTAAATCTGAGGCCATGGTTCTCAGCAGGAAACCGATGGAGTGCTTTCTTCAGGTAGGGAGTGAGTCCTTACCCCAAGTGAAGGAGTTTAAGTACCTTGGGGTCTTGTTCACGAGTGAGGGGACCATGGAGCGTGAGATTGGTCGGAGAATCGGAGCAGCTGGTGCGGTATTACATTCTGTTTATCGCACCGTTGTGACGAAAAGGGAGCTGAGCCAGAAGGCAAAGCTCTCGATCTACCGGGCAATTTTCGTTCCTACCCTCACCTATGGTCATGAAGGCTGGGTCATGACCGAAAGAACGAGATCCAGGGTACAAGCGGCCGAAATGGGTTTCCTCAGGAGGGTGGCTGGCGTCTCCCTTAGAGATAGGGTGAGAAGCTCAGTCATCCGAGAGGAGCTCGGAGTAGAGCCGCTGCTCCTCCTTCGCCGAAAGGAGCCAGTTGAGGTGGTTCGGGCATCTGGTAAGGATGCCTCCTGGGCGCCCCTAGGGAGGTGTTCCAGGCACGCGTCCAGCTGGGAGGAGGCCTCGGGGGGAAGACCCAGGACTAGGTGGAGAGATTATATCTCCAACCTGGCCTGGGAACGCCTCGGGATCCCCCAGTCGGAGCTGGTTGATGTGGCTCGGGAAAGGGAAGTTTGGGGTCCCCTACTGGAGCTGCTGCCCCCGCGACCCGACTCGGATAAGCGGATGAAGATGGATGAATGGATGGATAAGATCATTTTAGCTTTAAGATGCTTTTGGAAACGAGTCTTAGTGAAATTATGTCGTACATTTTTATCCCAAATATTTATTTTTATTTACTTGCATCAGCAGTTTTCAACTTGTAGGTCAGCTGTTTACTTTGTCTAACTTTTCTCTAAACTTAGTTGTTTTTTTTACTGTGAAAGACTAGATAGTTAGACTTCATCAAGCCTCTAAAAAAATATTGAAATAATTTCACAACTCACTGACATACTGTAACCTGTGACAAGGGAACATTGCATTCATTTAGAGGCATGCACAATCTCACCATCAACTGTGACAATTCATATTGGATTGCAAAAGTTGCTGTACACATTTTTATTAGTTTTTTTACGATTGCTGTGACAATTTTTTCAATACAAAATTTTTAAAACTCAACACAGCATAAAATCTGTCTGTCAATTAACACACTTCTTGTTACTTTTCACACAAAATGCATACAGTTAACAGAAATTTAAAATGCTTGAACTTCTTTTACACACAAGCTCAACCAAGACCAAAACAAAGGATTTTTACTGACAAATTCACAAATGCTTTCACACTGTAGGTCAGAACAGATACCATCATGTTCTAAACCTAACTTATAGGCTAAATGAAAGAGAAAAGCTGTTCACAAAAAAACACAAACATATCCCCTGCATTTTATTCCATTGCTACTGAGAAACAGCTGATTTAAGCTATGCAAATAGATCAATCACAGCTGATTTCAATCAAGGAAACACACTCAGCTGTTGAGGTTCTTTCAATCGCATGACAATTTGTTTTTATTCTTTAAATGTTATTCAGTGTGCCGATGTGCTGTAATAGCAGCAATTGGCGCAGTGACTATCATTGCCCATACTTATTATTATTATTCCGCCAGATTTTTGTCCCACTACAAGTCCCGGAGCGTTGCCAACACACAAACACAAAATACATCGAAATGTATGTAATAATCGGGAATAGTGTGCTATGACTTTTCAATTAGATTTTGTGGTTTGCGTTTTTTTAATTATTTGTCTTTATACACTCACCTAAAGGATTATTAGGAACACCTGTTCAATTTCTCATTAATGCAATTATCTAATCAACCAATCACATGGCAGTTGCTTCAATGCATTTAGGGGTGTGGTCCTGGTCAAGACAATCTCCTGAACTCCAAACTGAATGTCAGAATGGGAAAGAAAGGTGATTTAAGCAATTTTGAGCATGGCATGGTTGTTGGTGCCAGACGGGCCGGTCTGAGTATTTCACAATCTGCTCAGTTACTGGGATTTTCACGCACAACCATTTCTAGGGTTTACAAAGAATGGTGTGAAAAGGGAAAAACATCCAGTATGCGGCAGTCCTGTGGGCAAAAATGCCTTGTTGATGCTAGAGGTCAGAGGAGAATGGGCCGACTGGGGAAGAATGGGTTGCCTGGTCTAATGAGTCTCGATTTCTGTTGAGACATTCAGATGGTAGAGTCAGAATTTGGCGTAAACAGAATGAGAACATGGATCCATCATGCCTTGTTACCACTGTGCAGGCTGGTGGTGGTGGTGTAATGGTGTGGGGGATGTTTTCTTGGCACACTTTGGGCCCCTTAGTGCCACTTGGGCATCGTTTAAATGCCACAGCCTACCTGAGCATTGTTTCTGAAGATGTCCATCCCTCCGTAATGCCAGAACAGCATACTACTCGTCATTAATAGAGGAAAATAGGAACAACCCCAGGTTTCTTTTCAACACTGTAGCCAGGCTGACGGAAGGTCACAGCTCTACTGAGCCAAGTATTCCCATAGCTCTTAGTAGTAACGACTTCATAAGATTCTTCAATGATAAAATTATTAGAAGCAAAATTCACCAAGACCTGCCTTTACCTGACTTATCTCTAAACTCAAGAAACTTAGAAACAGCTGTAAAACTAGATGTATGTTTAGACTGTTTTGCTTCACTTGATCTTTATCAATTTAATTCAATTATTTCTTCATCTAAACCATCAACCTGCCTCTTAGACCCCATCCCGACTAGGCTACTTAAAGAAGTTTTACCCTTAGTCAACACTTCACTACTAGATTTAACCAATCTGTCTTTATTAACAGTATGTACTACAGTACTTTAAAGCAGCTGTAATTAAACCTCTTCTGAAAAAGCCCAACCTTGATCCAGATGTTTTAGCCAACTATAGACCTATATCTAACCTTCCATTTCTCTCTAAAATTCTTGAGAAAGCAGTCGCCAAACAGCTGTGTGACTTCCTGCATAGCAACAGCTTATTTGAGGATTTTCAGTCAGGATTTAGAGTTAATTATAGCACAGAGACAGCACTTGTGAAAATTAATGACCTCCTAATTGCATCAGACAAAGGACTTATCTCTGTACTGGTGTTATTAGATCTTAGTGCTGCATTTGATACCATTGACCATCATATCTTAATACAGAGATTGGAACATTTAATTGGCATTAAAGGAACTGCTCTAAGCTGGTTTAAGTCTTATTTATCAGATAGATCTCAGTTTGTTCATGTTAACGATGAATCCTCCGTGCACGCCAAAGTTAGTTATGGAGTCCCACAAGGATCTGTGCTCAGTCCAGTCCTGTTCACTTTATATATGCTTCCTTTAGGCAATACTATCAGGAAACACTCACACACAATTTTCATTGTTATGCAGATGATACTCAATTATATTCTTCAAATGTGCCTTCAGGATATTAAAACCTGGATGACCTGTAATTTTCTAATGTTAAACTCAGATAAAAATGAAGTTATTGTTCTGGGGCCCAAGCACCTCCGTGACGCATTATCCAAATAGTTACTCTGGATGGCATCACCCTGGCCGCCAGCACCACCCTGGCCTCCAGCACCACCCTGGCCTCCAGCACCACCCTGGCCTCCAGCACAACTGTGAGGAATCTTGGAGTTATCTTTGATCAGGACATGTCCTTTAATTCTCACATAAAGCAAATTTTAAGGATCGCCTTTTTTCATCTACGTAATATTGCAAAAATCAGGAATATCCTGTCTAAAAATGATGCAGAAAAATTAGTCCATGCATTTGTTACTTCTAGGCTGGATTACTGCAATTCTCTATTATCAGGCTGCTCTAAAAAGTCCATAAAGACTTTTCAGCTGATCTAGAATGCTGCAGCACGTGTTCTGACAGGAACCAGGAAAAGAGATCACATCTCTCCTGTTTTAGCTTCTCTGCATTGACTTCCTGAAAAATCCAGAATAGAATTTAAAATCTTTCTTCTCACCTATAAAGCTCTTCATGGTCAGGCACCATTTTATCTTAAAGAGCTCATAGTACCTTACTACCCCACCAGAGCACTGCGCTCCCAGAATGCAGGGTTACTTGTGGTTCCTGGAGTCTCTAAAAGTAGAATGGGAGCCAGAGCGTTCAGCTATCAGGCTCCTCTCCTGTGGAACCAGGTTCCAGTTTGGGTTCAGGAGGCAGACACCATCTCCACATTTAAGAGTAGGCTTAAGACTTTCCTCTTTGATAAAGCTTATAGTTAGGGCTGGCTCAGGAAAGTCCTGAACCATCCATTAGTTACGCCGCTATAGGCCTAGACTGCTGGGGGACTTCCCATGATGCACTGAGCATCTCTAAAATTGAATTGAAAATAGTTAGGGAGTGAGGAGTCGCAGCGTCCGCCTAACCCGGCACACCTGCTTCTCGTCATAGTTGTCAGATTGATCTATCATATAATCAATAATATAATAAAACTAGAGGGAGGCAGGGCGATACAGCCCAATCCGGTTGGGGAGAGTTCTAGCCTGACCAGGCTCCTCTCTTTACCCTGTCTCTCTTAGTTATGCTGTAATAGTTTTAGACAGCTGGGGGACTTCCTTCAACACACTGAGCTCCTCTCTCCTCATCTTTCTATATTCCCATTTTGTGTGCATCCATCTCCCAGAAATGCTTGTTACTAACCTAGCTCTGGGGAGTCATTCCCCGGAGTCCTTATGTTCTTTTTTCCCCAGCATGTTTCCTCGGATCACGGAAGCTCCAAAATCTTGGTTGCAGCTGTCGCCATGGTCCCGCTACACGTTCCCTTCTGCGATGCCATGTTATATCCTGCCACGATCTGCGGTGCCCAGCTACATCCTGCTGTGCCTTGTAATGCCGCACAGTGCCCTGTTATGCCACAAACTACTACAAAGAACTACTACAAACTACTATTTTTTTTGGGACTGTTATTGCCACTCTTCATTCTAAACCCATCCGGTCGTCAGACACCGCCTACCAAGAGCCTGGGTCTGTCCGAGGTTTCTTCCCAAAGGGGAGTTTTTTCTTGCCACTGTCGCACTGTTGCTTGCTCTGGAGGAAACTACTAGAACTGTTGGGTCCTTGTAAATTCTGGAGTATGGTCTAGACCTGCTCTATCTGTAAAGTGTCTTGAGATAACTCTTGTTATGAATTGATACTATACATAAAATTGAATTGAATTGAATTGAATTTATGGCCACCATGTACCCATCCTCTGATGGCTACTTCCAGCAGGATAATGCACCATGTCACAAAGTTCGAATCATTTCAAATTGGTTTCTTGAACATGACAATGAGTTCACTGTACTAAAATGGCCCCCACAGTCACCAGATCTCAAGCCAATAGAGCATCTTTGGGATGTGGTGGAACGGGAGCTTCGTGCCCTGGATGTGCATCCCACAAATCTCCATCAACTGCAAGATGCTATCCTATCAATATGGGCCAACATTTCTAAAGAATGCTTTCAGCACCTTGTTGAATCAATGCCACGTAGAATTAAGGCAGTTCTGAAGGCGAAATGGGGTCAAACACAGTATTAGTATGGTGTTCCTAATAATCCTATAGGTGAGTGTATGTTAAGTGAGTGTTGTACTTTGAAAGCAAAGATTACTGTAACTGAAGTCAAATTCATTGTTTGTTTACACAAACCTGGACAAAGCTGGTTCTGATATGTTACAGTAGTAAATGCCTGCACGAGGGAGAGGAAGACGATTACCCCGACAATTCAGTCTTGTTTCCTTTTTTATAAACCATACATTCTATAAAGCTACTCTGAGATGGCTCATTTGTATTTTTTATTGAATTTCTGCAGCAAAGGAAACAAAATGCAGCATTTACTAAATTCAACAAAACAAAAATGTAGAGAGGCTTCAAATGAAACTGCAATGTAATCTATGATCAATAATATAGTGTCTATTGGGCAAGGAGCAGGCCTGACACATATGAAATAATGCAGTTTCTGTCATTACACCTGATATTAGTGTTTTTATGACACTGGGCTATGACAAGAGAGAACACGTGTTAGTGTTTTGGAAGAATTATGTGATTTTGAGACATGTTTGAAGTGTTTTGGTAGACTTAGTGTGTTGTGTTAGTGTATCATTGTATTTTAAAAATTAGTGTTGGAGTTTACAGTGTGTGGTTTTGAACATGAAATTAACTGTTTTGTCAACTTTTTGTTGTAGGTGTGTTGGTGTGTTAAGAGTTTAGGAAAGTTGAAGAAATTATGATAGCAATCGTAAAAAATATTCTATATGCTATTACTACTATTCTATACTATATGAACTATTTTTTGTTTTAACTTTTTTTTTTATATTTAGAAAACATTCACAAACAGTTACAAACAGCACACAGAGCCACAAAAACGCAAAGAGGAAAAACAGGAGGGAGGGAGACAAAACAACACGTGCAGAAACAGAAACACACAAATAGACAGACACAGACAAAGAATCAGTCACATACGCAAACAAAAGAAAAGGCTACAGCACAAAGTTATAACATGGACTTAAAGGAAAATACAGCACGCTTTTGAGCTTCAGAGAGCTGGAAGGCTAACAGGTCATTCTGACTCAAAACATTTACAGTAACGGGTACAATAACAATCACTGCGGAAATTTTGGAGGCAATACTGTTCTAGAACTGACCAACAGGAGAGCACTCCCAGAACATGTACAGATATGTACCTTGAGCTTTAATTGGGCAGAAAGGAGAGAGGTAGAATAGAGCTCACAAAATTGACCCTGGGTAAAACATCCATTTTAATCACTGAGATACAGGCTTGAATCGACATGGGAAGACCCATCCGCTTTTCCGTGTCTTTCAAAACGCTGTTAAGAGCAACAGAATAGTTATGTTTAATAATCTGTTTTAAGCAGGGGAAGACCTTAATGCCTAAATATTTAAACTGCTTAACAATGGGGATGTCAGCAGAGATGGTTGAGTTGCGGGTAGAATCATTTAAATGAAGCAGTGTAGACTTTGACCAGTTCATTTTAAAGCCCTAAAATGATAGAAGGTGAGGAAGAGAGTGAGAGGGGTTCTCTAAAAAAACAAAAAACATTGTCCGCATATAATGAGAGATGATGCTGTGTACAACAAATGCATATTGGTGAAACCATAATCGATTGGCGAATGGCTTGAGCCAGCGGCTCTAGAGAGAGGACAAATAGTGCTGGACTCAAAGGGCAACCTTGGCAGGAGGATCTAGAGACTGGAAATAAAGAGAAGGTGCTAAGACTTGGGCTGGGGGATTAGAATACAAAGCTTTGATCATACCAGTGAAAATACATTGGGATCTTAATGTCTTCTGCCGCATCAACAATGTGGAGAAGGCGTCTAACATTATCTGCTGCCAGTCTCATTTTTATGAATCCTGTTTGGTCAGTGTCCACTAATTTTGTCATATAAGACCCCAAACAACGGGTTAGGAGAATTGCAAAGATTTTTATGTCAGCGTTAAACAGGCTCAGAGGCCGATAGCTAGTACACTCTGTAGGATCCTTATCCTTTTTCAACAGTAAGAAAATTAAGGCTGTGTTAACATCCCTTGAGAATTCACACTTTTCAAAAGAGAAGTTAATCATGTCAAGAGGAAAGGGCCCAACTGTTCCCAAAAGCAGCATAAAATTCAGGGGGAATCCCATCAAAACCCAGTGATTTTATGATAAGATAATATGTTATGTTGTTAAATTCCTAATTAAAGTGAAGAGAGAAAAATCTGGTTATCCTGCAAAGTATGGAGCTAGAACAGTGACAGTAACCTGTGGTATTGAAAATAAACTTTTGCATTGAAACACAAAAATCAAAAAGTAATAATCTCGCAATCCTATATTATTTCACTTTGACATTTGTTTGCATCATGATAGGTTTTTCAATGTCACTGTTTTTCAATTTCAACTTTCTGTCACTGTTTTGGTGAAGGTAGGAGGGGCCTGAAGGGAGGGACAAAGAGGGCGTGGTTTATGGGTAATTCTTGCCATGGATGTCAATCTATCTTCTATAAACTAGTATTTATAATAACAGTAATTCTTGTCCTTTAGGACTCCTAAGGCCAGTGTTATTGCTGGAGCACAAGCCTTGACTCGCTCATTAGCTCCTTCATGGATGTAAGAGAACGAGCTCCGCCCTCTCTACCTGCTGCTAACACTGTAACTCTCTCCTCCAATCACAAGTCACTGAGGGATCACTGACTGACAGGATTTTAGGCAAATCACACTCATTAACAGGCATAAAGTGTTCACTGACAAACTGCCTTAACTGTGTTTTCCCAGATTTACTGCTATTATAAATACTAGATTATAAAAGATAGACATCCCCGGCAGGAGATTTAGCTACAATTAGCCACAAGTTAGCTGACGTATGCTGAATTACGAGAACAGTACTAACCTCTGCTAACAGCACAGCTAAGGCCTACATTAAAAGTTAACCAGCCTGCTTCTATGTGAAAAAGGCAGAGATAAACTGACTTACTTGAAAGGTGAACTTGAGGAAGATATAGCAGATATGTGGTTTTAACAAATCTGTAAGGATTCCTGTGGAGGTGCTGTGTCTCACCACTAGCCTATGTAAATTACATGTAAATCACGCCCTTCTTTGTCCCTCCCCTCAGGCCCCTCCTCCCAACAACAAAGCAGTGACAGAAGGATGAAACTGAAAACCAGTGACATTATAAAAATCTTGACAGCGTTCACTGTCACTAAAAAGACATCAACATCATAATACAAATGTCAAAGTGAAATAATATAATAGGATTGAGATTACTTTTTGATGTTTGTGTTTTATATATCAGTTCAACATTTTACAGTGCCAATGTTTCTTGTATCAATGCCAAATTTTATTTTCAATAGCACAGGTTACTGTTACTGTTCTAGCTCCATACCAAATCACCCTGCTCTCTTACGTGTAAATACTGAACTCAAACAATTAAAATCAGATCTTTCATTCACTCTGAAATTATATAAAAAGTCCCAAAGGGTCAGACTGAAACCCTGACACAGGCACTGAGCATCCATGAAGACATTATGAATCTAAACTGAAATTGGCGTGAACAAGCTGGATTCATCAACTGTGTATAGTTGCAATTTAATTAAAGTCGGAATACAGTATCTGAAGCAATTAATCAAAAACAAAAACAAAAGACATTCACGCAAGGTGGAGAGATCATTTATTTTACATAAAAAAGGGTGCAAACTGGAGTTTCCCTTTAGGTGTGGAGGGAATAAAAAGTGATTTTATAAGGTTGACACATGGTATTGTATGAATCCAAGGAGAAGAAAAAAAAAATAGGTATCTCAGATAAAAAGGACCTTTATCTTTCTGTAAATTAAAAATATGAAACCATAAGAAATTTGGGTCCTTCATTCTTGAAGCCCTTGACTAACTCATTCAAATACATTTTTGAAGTGACATTCATATTTCAACACAATGTTTATTTACAGTTTTAAGCTTTCTCTTAATAGCTCTGAAAAAAACAAAAACAAAAACATATCAATGCCAAAGGGAGGATAAACTCTTGGAGCTGTACAATTTGATTTTCCACAGTCTAAGAAAACAAAAATCAAAGAATACATATTTTATATCCCAACAGAAAGAAGAAAGAGTGTAATTGTGAACTCTGTACAATTTACAAATAATCACGATATTGCAATAAATGCCACCCTAAAACCTCTCCCTCAAAGAAAAATAAACAGTAAATCCAAGACAATTCTACAGTACAGCAACAAGGAAAAAGTGCCAGAGAACCCATAAAGACCGAAGCCATTGATTCACACTTACTGTCCTTTGCTTTGATTTACACAGCTTTTACAGACAGGAACATGACTTACACGCATAAAACACAAGCCTGACTGAAGTGAAGTATATCAGAACTAATGGGAACTGAAATGGAATGTGCTGTGAGAAGACATGAAAAGTTTTTTGTTTTACATGATGACTGGAAGCCATAACGTCTCACTCACCCAACAGTATATGAGCTCTACAGGGGGGAAATTCCCTGGAGAGGGAGAGGAATCGCTCACTGTCGTCTCCGGATAAGCCATGCAGATACAAATCATACAGAGTACTCCTATATCGCTCTGTATGAGGCCCAGATAGTCAAAAGTAAATACATTAGAGTAATATATCTATATCTACCATTTGAGTCTGGAGCTAATGAGTTAGGCGACCCAGTTTAAGGAAGAAGCAGAGTTTGCAAAGATGACCAACAAATCCAACTCTGAAATCATAAACTTTGTCGATAAAATGGTGTTGGTTTCAACATTAACGGAAAGAAACCAACAGAAGCGACACATAAAACATTTTTCCTAACAATCTTTAATATCTCAAACAACACTTTCTGGTACTGAATTGAGCCATGTTGCTCGGCAATTTTTCAAAATGACAGTTGTAACGTCAAGGACACAAGGTGGAATGCGATGGTCAAAAAAAACATTCAACTTCATATTTTCCTGGCACAGTTAAAAGGCATGGGCTAGCAGTAGTTTCAGGAATGGCACTCGGGGAATTCAGGGAGAACGTTGAAGGCTATATAGTCTGGATATCCATCTCATTACCCCGAAATACTTTCAACATTTCTCAGGTAGCTGATATGAAACAGCCGGGGCGTTGCTAATGCTTTGTGGGGGGAAAAAATCACAGGCAGCAGATGTTAATGAAGGGTTTCATTGACAACCGATACATTACGGTGAATGTTTCACAGAGACTGAAAAGTGATTTTTACCTGCACACCAACATCTAAACGGCAGCTCCTCTGGGTGAAAACATCAACTCAACCCTCATGCAAGCATTTACACCTGCTAGCTCAGGACTCCCCAGGTGAGTCTCACACCTGTCAAACAAACTCAAGAGGCACTAAGACATCTCAAAGAAGTGAATACCTGTCATTCAAATAGCCTATTTTCCCACCATTCCCTTCAAATCCTGTGTGGAATTACTGTGATAATGACCAAGAACATAAAAACAAACTAAAAAGGTCCCATAGTTTTCATATTCAAGTACTTTCAATAAGACAATAACTTAGACCCCGGAGTAACCGACATGTCAGGGGTGAGAATAAACCAAAAGCTATACAGTGTAACATACACGCAACAAGCAGGTTTACATACGGATTCATTGAGAAAGTCTACAACATTGTATTTCTAAAGATGATGGGGCAGGTCCACAAAACACCAAATATAACACTCCGCTGAGAGTTGATTCATCTGGGATGAGTGTGAGAGAGCGTGTGTTTGTGTGTGTGTGTGTGTGTGTGTGTGTGTGTGTGTGTGTGTGTGTGTGTGTGTGTGTGTGTGTGTGTGAGCAGAGAGCAAAGGAGGAGGGTGTCATGGCACAAAAAAGGAGTGGGCAGGGATAAAAGTAAATTTAAAGTGTATTCCCTGCACCCTATAGGGAAGGCCTAGCACATGAGGCAGCTACAATTAAAGTAATAAGCATGTTTGAAGTAGAGTTTTAAGAAGGCAGGGTCTTGTCAGGGAAAGCGGGGGTCAACAAATGTAGTGCAGTCATGGTCTTGTTTTTTGTTACCCTCTCTTTCCCCATAAAACCATGGCTATTTGGAATGGAAAAACTAAAAAATGCATTCAGAAAATTCACATTAGCAAGATATAAAATAAAAAAATAACACACCTATGTATGTTAATTCACTCTCTGTTCGGAGGATAAGCAAGGTGACATTTTGAGGATATTGTTTCAAGGCAGTCCTCCATGACACTAAATAAAAAAAGAAAAAAAGAAAAAAAAATGGTATGGACATGTTCACTTATCTGCCCTCGCTCACGCCAACGTTGGGTTTTCTCTCTAGGCGTTGAGGAGAGGGGCCGGGGGTTTAGCAGAGTTGTCCAAATTAAAACATCGCTTTGCAGCACAGGGGTCTTCAAACTGGACACACAGGGGCAGGGACTTCTTAACACCTTTACAGATTATTACACCAAACCTTCAATTTGGCATTACTCTTCTCTTGGAAATACATCCTCAGTGTTACAAGGGAACTCAATAACTGCTCTGATACTAGCTGGGGAACAGTCCACAATTTTGGGCTTTATTATACAGGTGACCTCAAAATTTGCACTGCAAACCTCACAACCATCATGCTGACAACTTCTTTATCCAACTGGTGATGTGATGTGGTGGTCGACTGGTCGGGGTTAAGGCATTGGACAGTAGCGTTGAGAGGCTGTGATTTAATTTCCAAAGCACATCACGCCAGTTTCTCTCATCACTGCAAAGCAACATTCCCCAGTGTCTACTGGTGTAGAGACCATTATTAACCATCACATTATTAAGATCAAGAACATGTAAGGCCCTCATTTCCTCTCATCTGTGTTTGGGTCTCACTTTGTTCCTTTTTTTTTTTTTTTTTTTTTTTAAACATTGGCCTTAACTGCTTAACTGCAATTTCCTTCCCATGCGCATGACAGATTATATAAATGCTCCAAAGTCATTTACGCTTCTGTCCATACATTCAGTGTGTATGTTTTAGAACTAGTAAGAAAACTGGTGGCAACCAAGAGATAAATAGCATAAATAGCATATAGTTTTTCAGCCCCAAGTGTCAGGTTGCTGTTCATTATCACAAAGCCAACATGAGCAAAACTGCATGCGAGTCAAAGAGAATGTAGTGTGTTTTAACAGCGGCGTGGTTAAGGGGAGTGCTTTAACCAAGCAGCGTGAGCAGAAATCATCCTGAGAGAACACAGTGGAGGAGGTGTCTCTGGTCTTCTAGTCTCTCAGGCCTGGGTCCCAGTGCCAGGGTTGACCTCTTTGGAGGAAAAAAGTGCAGGGGCCAAATGGCAGACTGATGCTCTTTGTGCCCGAAGATAGGCAGTTACACTCTTGGCTTCCCGTGTGTTCAGGTTTACATTCAGTCCCATGTCAGGAATGACCAAAATGGCTTTGTGTCGGGCAAACCACTTTGAACTGGGACTTGACAGAGGGGAAATGAAAACATGATTTTGTGAGTCAAAAAGAAATCATAGTATGCAACAGGCTGAAGGTGGCAAAATTCCACAGGAAGATCTGTCTTCTCCTTTGCAATACCACAGAAGGGAAACGGGAGAAAAAAGTAAAAAACGAGTAGAGAAAAATATTAATGCTGGGTGTCTCAGGAAGGGGGGAAAAAAAAAACATGTAGCCTTTGCAGAATTCCAACAAAAAGTTTTCCATTTGGGCGACTGGCCTGCAAAACATTCCAACTTGGAGGAGGTAAAAAAAAGAAGAAGAAAACATGAAAAGGGACTCCCATCAAAAGACACAAGTTTCTTGTACATCTCTACAAACCATTTTAACGGGTCCCTCCAGAGAGCATTTCAATCAAGATATTTCAGTTGTCTCCCTCTTTAATTCTGAATGGGACCTTATTGATTTCTGATATCACAATCAACTGAGCCGGCCCTTGGAGCGTTTCAAGCCGGTGGTGGATGATCATTTGTGCCTCGGCGTGTTCTTCTTCCGTTTTCGCTTGAAGAAACAGCAGCACCTGAGGACAGAGACAGACATTATACCAATACGTAGTTGAGGGAGGCTTCAAATGAAGCAAAAAAAAAATAAAAATAAAAAAAGCAAAAATAAAAATTGGTATGCTGAATTTCAAATCAAACTTTCAAATCTGAGCAGATTCATGTTTTTGGGATCCTAATAGTGTGAACTGCAGCTGGCAAAAAATTTGATTAATAGGATACAAGATGGATGCATTGTCATCCACCAAGTTTTTGCATGGTTTTGCACCCCCAACAAAAAATGGCAGAGGGGACTCAACTACAAACTGTGACTCTGAAGGCAATATTTCTCCTATGCAAAACATTGGAGCAGTGCACATAAAGCACAAGACAGGGTGAGCTTAAATGGTCGATAGAACATACAAAGACAAGAAAAAAAGCTGGGGATCAAGACATAGGACAGTGACTGGGTACTCTTAGATTATTTTATTAATAACAAATAATGGTGCACCATGCAACAAGAGTTAAGAGACCTTTAAACTGAAGCCAAATGTGCTGCTCAAAGAGTGATATCTGATTGGCGGACATGTTTTTTCTTGGGTTGGAGATGTGTTAAAATTATGTTTTTTTCTATGGAAAACCTGCTTTTTACAGATTCTGTCAGGCCTTGCTGATTTCTTACAAATGTCACAGGGGTACATACAAGATGATTAAGTTAACTTATATAAAAGTACTTGCATATTCCTTTTGCACTGATGTGACATCAAGTTTTAAGTTAGTATGCCTGCTCACATGGCAGCACTACAGTATTCTTTACTCATCTGTCACTGAACAACATCGGGCGGTGGTGACAAAAAAGTAGAAAAGGGCAGAGACTTGATACTGCACATAGTAGACAATGTTCTCAGGGGTATAAGATACTTTTGTACCAGTGAGAGTCTACTTAAAATGTGTAAATAACGACTGAGCCCCAGCCTAGGCTGGTCCACTCCCTGTCCCATGAGTCTGATGTGGACGAGCAGAGAGGGACTCACCACAGGTTGAGCATTTTCACGCAGCTACAGAAGAAGAGAGAGGAAACAGTGTAAAGAGAAAAGAAAGCTAGATTAATACAGCAAGACTAAGATGATGGGATTGGGCACATGCCACACAAACATGCACACCATCAGGACACCGGTGGATACAGAAAGGGAACGTTTGAGGTTAGAGGAGAGAAGGTTACAGAACAACTACTATGCTAGCTATTTTTCCTGTGTTAGCAGAGTCCAGGAGCCCATTTAAGATGAAAGGTGGGTTAATTATTTATTGCAGAATCCCTGGCTATGAAGATGTTACACTATCAAAATATGCGGTGTAATGTATGCTACATTTGCAATAAGAATGTGCATTTAACAATCTTTTAAAAAATATATTCTTTTCTGCTTGCTGAATCAAATAAAAACCAATAGCTCATATGATTTAACTGCCTAGTTTCTAATGTTTCCTAATGTCAGACATTGAATGCCCACCTCCATCTTAATAAAGGTTGTTGGACAACGATGGAAGTAAGTGCAAGATAGAGTTGACCCAACTACTCGTAATAAATACATCACTACTATTCTGTAATAAGTCCTTTCAAAGTTGTTAGTAACTACTTTTTAAACTACTGATTTACTCATTCTGGAATAACCATTACGACTTGAAAATCGTAGCTAGTAAAGACTTCAAATCAGTTGCTAAACATATGTAGGGCTGTCCAATCAAAAGCAATCATCTAGGTAAACAGGAAGTAACTGTAGCATCACAACTATCAAAATAAAAATGTTGCCATGGATTGAGTTTTGATCAGACAATAAAATAGTTTTACAGTCCATATTTGTGCTCATACGGAGCCCATGCAGCTGATTAGCGGATTAAAAGAGGAGAAGGTAGAGATCGCTAACAGAGCAAATGGCAACTAGAGCCAGACCAACTATTGGTATTGGCATTTATAACGGCACATAAATGAAGATTTAAAAAATAAAATACAAATAGACGAAACACCCTTCAACCATGTTATGAGTGTTGGGCTTGCATAATTTGTCCACCAGAGAGCGCTCTACTACAACACTTTACTTTATTGTTATTGTCTTTTTGTTTAAAGGACTTTATATACCGCTATTATTGTGAACAATATATGGCTCACCTCTAATTTAAAAAGGTATAAAGTAGTATACAGCTGGAAGAAGCATAAACGTATAATATGCTTTTAATAACTTTAGATGATAGAAATACTGAACCAAAATTCAGAGCAAGTTTAACTGATCCTGCACAGACTGAAATTTGTGTTATAGTTTGACAATCAGAGGCCAATTTCAGTCTATGAATGATAATTAAAAATATGAAAGAGCACGGAACATTAAATTCATCATGGGTAACTACTATTCCCCAAAGAAGACAAAACATTAATTAAATTGCATCACACGCATGATTTGCATTCATTACTTCATGTCTTTGTACCAAACAGTTTTTTACAGTGGCTTTGATGGACTCTGATGGGGTTGGGACTGAAGTACAAATACTGTACATTGATACATTTTTTTATGTAAACATATAAAAGTAGTATTTGGATATATTGTGCAATAAACATAACAATGTATTACAATGCTGCAGAGTGAAATCTACTTTTGGAGGAAAAATGGAGTTCATTTTACCTTTATTACAGTTGACAGTTTATTTTGTTTTAAACATAACCCAAAACATGCAGCTCACAACATTCATATACTTTATGTCTTGCTTCTGAAATAATGTCCCCTCATTTTAAATGATCAGCTGGCCCATTACCTTGTCAACAGACCACTTATTCAGCACTGACTTTCAATTTAAAATCAGTATTTTTTTGGGAAACCTTCGCCAAAAACACAAACATTTGGTAGAACCACTACAATTTCCACGGTTTTGATTGTTTGTGTACCAATTTGTGCATAATTTCACACCCAGTATTTACAGGGGCAAAAGCCATTTATCTGCTTACCAGAATGCACACAACCCATTTATATATTTTCGACAGAGTATTTCAAAGGACCCGGTAAAGCCATAATCATAAATGTTTCCACCACAGCCTCACAACAGGGAATAACTGTGCTGACCTGCACTATTGAGGTCCTGCTTGGTAACTGAGCAGACGCAGACCAGATCAGAGGGGTCTCCTGCCTTGCTTAAAGCCGAGTCTTAGAATACATTCATTGGCTTAACATGAGTATGGATGTGCTGGCGACTTTAGAGACTTGGAACCTTTGTACTATTATCAAACAAAATCAGCCTCAATCTTACCTGTAACATCCAACGGCCTCTATTTTCAACAGCTAGGCACTTATTTTCTCCATTAATATACAGTATATTTTTTTCTCTCAGCGAGTTATGCCTCCGAAGAGCTCTTCTCAGCTCTTTACAGTCAGCTGAACCTCGCAACATTCAGTTTTAGCACAGTGGGTGGCCATCCATGCAGCATGGCATTGTTCCAGCTGCTGGTGCTGAAGACAAACACCAGTAGCTGTTGTGTTACTGGTACTGTTAAAGACATGATGATCAACAGTGGAGTATTTTTTAAGATGGTCAGGTTGCCACAAGATGTAATAACATCCTCAGTTGCTGCCAGTGTGGCCTGTGTTAGGGGTCGACTGCTCAGGCAGGCTACATGTATGAGAAGCTGAATTAACTCAGACTGAGAAGTTAGCATACATGGGCTTTCTTTCTTCAGGTTCAATTGAGGGAACAGCATAAAGATAGGCAGCAGTCATGATCAAAAATCCTCAGCCAGACAGAAGATAAGAGGGGCAGTAGTAGGATGATAGCTGAGGGATGTCACAATTCAACAGCATAGCAAAAAGTGGCGTGAGAGACAGAGGTAAAAAGGAAGAGCGGGAAGGGGAGAAAGCAACAAATAGACATGGAGGAGAGGTGTGGCAGGTGTATGACACATACTTGGCCTCGTCAACCACTTCCACCTCTGCCTGAGCTGTAGTGGGCTGCGTGGAATGGACGGCCAGTGGGTCATCTGCATTCAGCTCCCCGTTGGTTGAGCTGACCACCTGTGGCACAGACAGGGGTTAACTTCAAAAACAGTTAAGACATTGCAAGAATCAAAGTAAAATAATCTTTCTGCTGGAGAGTTTCTCTAAGTCTTAAGCATGAATGATTCTTTACCAATTCACTTTACTTTTATTGTCTTCTCTATGGAATACAGCAGCAAAGAAGAAGAACACATCAATAACAAGAAAGCATAAGAAAAGCTTTAGTATTTACACTCTCTCTCGCTTCCATTTTGTATCCATAGCCACTCTGATTGTCTGTATCCCCCTTTTTTAAAGGAAAACTTGAAAGTTAGTCCCAATGGGCAACAAGAGATGGGTAGAGGACCATACAAATTATGCAGTTGGATATCAGTCGACTGCAAAATCTTCATATTTGCCCACCTAGCTCTTCAAACTATTGCCAGTTACCATTGGCGACAATAATTTCAACAAATCTGATTTATTTATGTGAACGTCAAGCTCATATTTGTTTGAAATGTGTAATATTCAAAGCTTTCATTTACAATAGGTTTACAACTTTGTATTTATACACTACCCGTCAAAAGATGGGGTCACTTACAAATGTCCATTCCACTCCATTATAGACAGAATACCAGCTGATCTGAGTGGGTGGCTGATTTTTAATGCAATATCTACATTGCCCATTATCAGCAACCATTCATCCAATGTTCCAAAGGCACAGTCTGTTTACTAATCCGATATAATACAAAAAATTATGTTAGCACATAATTTAATCTGAAAACTGCTGCCCTGGTTAAAAAACAAACAAACAATGCAACTGATCTCAGCTGGTATTCTGTCTATAATGGAGTGCATTGGAAAGTTCTAAGTGACCCAAACTTTGACCAGTTGTGTATATTTGCAGGGAGCAAATTGGACTGCTTGTCCATAATCTAAATTATTTTAATGGTTTTTAAAATGTACATTTGCAGTATGACAGCATATTAGTAATTGCAAGAAAAAAAAAAAATTATGCAGCCAGGGGAAGGGGGTTACATTTCGAGAAGATGTAACCAGGGATATCCTTATCTGTTGAGTTGTAGTTCCGGTAACTTTCAGGTGTTATGGTATGGTAACTTTATTAACCAGTAGAAAAGCTAGATCAGGTGCACCCTGCACAGCGTGGGGAGTGTGCCAAACACACTGTGGTAATTTTGTGGCCAGGCTTCCTTAGTTCACGTGTGAAACACTTGGGTACAGGGTGGGATCAGGAAAAAAAAGGCATAGGTCGGTGCATTAGAGGCTGTGCTGATCATGGCTTATCACATTCACCAAAAGGAGCTCTTCCCCGTCATGACAAACTGACAGTTTGGGAATCCTTAAGATTGTTTTCCACAGAGGAAAGTTA
Source organism: Etheostoma perlongum (assembly GCA_026937815.1). Lineage (NCBI taxonomy): Eukaryota > Metazoa > Chordata > Actinopteri > Perciformes > Percidae > Etheostoma > Etheostoma perlongum. The sequence continues at coordinate 24,278,163 of CM049371.1, read as the reverse complement.
TTGTCTGGGACTTTGGACAGATCACATTTAATGTTTCAGATGGAACAGATACCTGATGCCTTCAGATGGTTGTAAAAAAAAGGAAAGGACTTACAGTAATAATGGCACCAAAGAACGAGAGTGTTGATATTTACGTTAAAAAGAACCCTGTTAAGCGCCTGCTAGGTGGCAAAAACTACAAAAAAAGGCCCAATTCAGAACAAGTCAGAATGCTTATGATTATTTAGAGATTCTGGGCTAATATACTAGTATTTCTTTGTTACTTAATCCCATTGATAAAAAATTATGATAAGGTCATCATGACGAAATGTGATTCTTTGGAGAGATGGAAAAAAAAAAAAAAAGTTTCTCTCATAATTGTATTACTTCAATCACGGAATATTTTCCCCCTCCCCGGCTCCCTAATAAAAACAGTGGCCCTAATACGCCGTTGTATTCCAGCCCATTTGCAAGTATGTAAGAAAACTTTGTAAAAATATAAACCTTTATTAAAATCATATAGACATAGATGAAAAGACACCAAACAAACTGCCACTGACAGACACCGACTGTACAAAGGAAAGATATTGATCGCATATAGCTGTAGAAGAATTGCATTATAATTATTGTACAAATGTGTTTTGTATGCATAGGTGTATACAGTGTTCACATTTGTTAATCTCAGCAATCCTAACACCATTCAATTCCATTCATAATGCAACAGTGTAGATAAATCTTCTAGAGATGAAGTTGCTAGACATAACATTTAAAAATATGATTGTTGAAGTTTCTTTTCATTACTTTGCACAGATATATCAGAACTCTGTTTTGGAGTTTACCTCTCCGGGAACCATCACCTTATCGTGGTGGAGAGGTTTGTGTGTCCCTATGAACCTGAGGGCTGTGTTGTCTGGAGCTTTGTGCTCCTGGTAGGGCGAAGTGGTCTCAGGGGAGGGGCCAGACAAAGAATGGTTCAAACATCCTATGGAAAAACGAGGAAGAGATTGAGGGACCCTGACCGGAGGAAGCCCAGGGCCGCCGTCTGGAGCCAGGCCCAGACGGCAGGCTCGTCAGCAAGCGCCTGGTTGCCGGGTTTGCCACGGAGCCCGGTCGGGCACAGCCCGAAAAAGCTACGTGGCACTACGTGGCTCTCTCCATCCCATGGGCCCACCACCTGTGGGAGGAACCAGTGGGGTCAGGTGCTCTGTCACATGGGTGGCAGCGAAGGTCAGGGGCTTCGACAGACCAGACCTGGGCGGCAGAGGCTGGCTCTGGGGACGAATGTCACCTCTCTGTGGGGGAAGGAGCTGGAACTTGTGCGAGAGGTGGAGCGCTACCAGTTAGATCTGGTGGGGCTTACTTCTACGCACGGTCTCGGTTCTGGAACCATACTCCTGGACAGGGGTTGGACTCTGTCCTACTCTGGAGTTGCCCAGGGACTGAGGCGCCGGGCGGGTGTGGGGATACTCACAAGTCCCCGGCTGAGCGCCGCTGCGTTGGAGTTTACCCCGGTGGACGAGAGGGTCGCCTCCCTAAGCCTGCGGGTGATGGGGGGGAAAACTCTGACTGTTTGTGCATATGCATCAAACAAGAGTTCGGAGTATTCGGCCTTCTTGGAGACCCTGAATGGAGTCCTGTATGGGGCTCCAGTAGGGGACTCCATAGTTCTGCTGGGGGACTTCAACGCACACATGGGTGATGATGGAGATACTTGAGAGGCGTGATTGGGAGGAATGGCCTCCCTGATCTAAACCAGAGTGGTTGTCTGTTGTTGGACTTCTGTGCTAGTCATGGATTGTCCATAACAAACACCATGTTGGAACATAGGGATGGGCTGCTCATAAGTGTACGTGGTACCAGAGCACCCTAGGCCAAAGGTCAATGATCGATTTTATAATTGTTTCATCTGATCTGAGGCCGTATGTTTTGGACACTCGGGTGAAGAGAGGGGCAGAGCTGTGCAGCCTCTGCCGTGACAGAGGCAAAGCAGCGGGTGTGGGAGAAGTTCGGAGAAGACATGGAGAAGGACTTTCGGTCGGCACCAAGGTGCTTCTGGAAAACCGTTCGTCACCTCAGGAGGGGGAAGCGAGGAATCATCCAAGCTGTGTACAGTAAGGATGGGACGTTGTTGACCTCAACTTGGGAGGTAATAGAGCGGTGGAAGGAGCCCTTTGAGGAACTCCTAAATCCAGCTGACACGCCCTCTGTGGTAGAGGCAGAGCTGGAGGATGATGAGGGATTGTTGTCAATTTCCCTGGTGGAAGTCGCTGAGGTAGTCAAACAACTCCACAGCGGCAAAGCCCCAGGGATTGATGAGATCCGTCCAGAAATGCTGAAAGCTCTGGGTGTGGAGGGGATGTCTTGGTTGACACGCCTCTTCAACATTGCGTGGAAGTCTGGGACGGTGCCAAAGGAGTGACAGACTGGGGTGGTGGTTCCCATCTTCAAAAAGGGGAACCAGAGGGTGTGTGCCAATTACAGGGGTATCACACTTCTCAGCCTCCCTGGTAAAGTATACTCCAAGGTGCTGGAAAGGAGGGTTCGGTCGATAGTCAAACCTCGGATTGAAGAGGAACAATGCGGATTCCGTCCTGGCCGTGGAACAACGGATCAGATCTTCACTCTCGCAAGGATCTGGGAGGGGGCCTAGGAGTATGCCCAACCAGTCTACATGTGTTTTGTGGATCTGGAGAAGGCGTATGACCGGGAGAAATTGTGGGAGGTGCTGCGGGAGTATGGGATGAGGGGATCCCTTCTCAGGGCCATCCAATCTCTGTATGACCAAAGCGAGAGCTGTGTCCGGGTTCTCGGCAGTAAGTTGGACTCGTTCCAGGTGAGAGTTGGCCTCCGCTAGGGCTGCGCTTTGTCACCAATCCTGTTTGTAATATTTATGGACCAGATATCGAGGCGTAGTCGGGGCGGGGAAGGGTTGCAGTTCGGTGGGCTCGGGATCTCATTGCTGCTTTTTGCAGATGATGTGGTCCTGATGGCATCATCGGTCTGTGACCTTCAGCACTCACTGGATCGGTTCGCAGCCGAGTGTGAAGCGGCTGGGATGAGGATCAGCACCTCTAAATCTGAGGCCATGGTTCTCAGCAGGAAACCGATTGAGTGCTTTCTTCAGGTAGGGAGTGAGTCCTTACCCCAAGTGAAGGAGTTTAAGTACCTTGGGGTCTTGTTCGCGAGTGAGGGGACCATGGGTCTTGAGATTAGTCGGAGAATCGGAGCAGCTGATGCGGTATTACATTCCGTTTATCGCACCGTTGTGATGAAAAGGGAGCTGAGCCAGAAGGCAAAGTTCTCAATCTACCGGGCAATTTTCGTTCCTACCCTCAGCTATGGTCATGAAGGCTGGGTCATGACCGAAAGAACGAGATCAAGGGTACAAGCGGCCGAAATGGGTTTCCTCAGGAGGGTGGCTGGCTTCTCCCTTAGAGATAGGGTGAGAAGCTCAGTCATTCGAGAGGAGCTCGGAGTAGAGCCGCTGCTCCTTCGCGTCGAAAGGAGCCAGTTGAGGTGGTTCGGGCATCTGGTAAGGATGCCTCCTGGGCGACTCCCTAGGGAGGTGTTCCAGGCACGTCCAGCTGGGAGGAGGCCTCGGGGAAGACCCAGGACTAGGTGGAGAGATTATATCTCTAACCTGGCCTGGGAACGCCTCGGGATCCCCTAGTCGGAGCTGGTTGATGTGGCTCGGGAAAGGGAAGTTTGGGGTCCCCTACTGGAGCTGCTGCCCCCGCGACCCGATACCGGATAAGCGGATGAAGATGGATGGATGGATGTTTTGGAGGAGACAAGGTGCTGATGAAGATGAGTTACGTGTCTGCTGAAGTGCTGGAGCTACTACATTCTGTGTTCTAACCTTCCGTGTGAGCCATTAAAAGTCCTGTAGATCATCACTGTCAGTGGGTTCAACTCTGTGTCGTTTTATGACACTAAGTTTATATTAAAAAAATTCAAAAAAATAGATTTTGGTATGAAGTGATGTTAATTAAAAATTACACTACATTTGTGCTATTTTTCTTGAAAGATATTCCGAATCACCCCACTCATTAAAGAATTCATGGGGAAACTAAGTGTGTAACAGCAACTGTGTTGGCAGGAATATCCATGAAATCCAGTAAAAGACTGGATGTCACAGAATTTTTAAACTTAAATGACAAAAAAACTGAAGTTGTAATTTTTGGGGAGCCCGATGTCTGGTTTTAACAGTGCTCTTAGTCCAATATTCTTAAACTGCTGCCCATTTGTAAAAAGTCTTGGTGTTTTTATTGATAGTTCTTTTACACTCGACAAACAGATTAGCTCAGTGGTAAAAACAAGCTTCTTTCAGCTCAGACATCTTGGGAAGGTCAAGCCTTAGCTGCCCCATAGCCAACTGGAAACAGTTGTACATGCCCTGATCACAAATCGCCTGGACTATTGTAACTCATTGTACTATGGCCTTAATCAGTCTTCCGTTCGCCGATTACAATTAGTTCAGAATGCGGCTGTACGCCTGTTGACAGAAAAAAGGCGTAGTGACCACATCACCCCTGTACTGTTGTCTCTTTACTTGCTGCCTGTCATTTTTAGAATCCATTTTAAGATCTTACTGTTTGTTTTTAAATCTCTTAATAGGTTGGCACCATCATATTTATCGGATATGCTGATTTTGCACACTCCAGTCAGGGCACTGAGGTCTGTTGACCAGTTGCTTTTAGACTGTCCCAGAACCAGACTGAAAACCAGAGGGGACAGCGCTTTCTCAGTGGCAGGTCCTAAGCTCTAGAACTCTCTCCCTCTCAACTTTAGAGCAGCTTCCTCAATTGAGAGTTTTAAATCACTTTTAAAAACTCATCTTTTTGCACTGGCTTTTAACGTAAGCTGAGCTGTGACATTTTATTGTTATTGATTTGAGCAAAGTTTTTATCTGTTGTCTGTTTTTCTTGTTTTTGGCATATTCCATTTTAGATGGGTTTTTCCGGTTACTTGTTATGCTTTTATTATGTTGTTATCTATACTTGTACAGCACTTTGGGGCAGTAGTGACTGTTTGTAAATGTGCTATAGAAATAAACTTTGACCTTGGTCAATATTCATCCTACTGTATAACTAAGTTAATTTTAACCATCTTTATATAACCAAATTAAATAACAGAGTCTAACCTATAGGTAATGGTGTTTTGTAAGCCAACAGTGTAACAACTAAGCTTGCTAGCATTAGCTTTGCTACCTCTGTTGATCTTGCGGCCATCATCTTTCCAACTGAAGCACTTCCTATACCCTACACCCTGGACTTAAGAGTCCAATCAGTGCAAGAGAGACATGTTTCTGTCAGTGGAAAACAACTAGAAGACACAATCCACATATGAAGCGAACATACAATAGTTAAATGAGTACAATACCTACTGATGTCCGGCAACTTTCAAGTCTCCACACCGTTTTAACATGAATAGCAGTGAATGGCATTTAGTAGACTAGCCAGAGATCTAGTTAAGACTACACTGTACACGCCTATGTAAACAGCTTGTTCCTGGACAGAGACAATATCCTGGGTAATATAGTGGTCAAAATTACACCAGGATGTAATGTACCTTTAGGCATAATGGCCCTTTATGACTAAAGAGTACCGTATTTTTTGCACTATAGGGCGCACTTAAAAGCCTTTAATTTTCTCAAAAAACGACAGTGCGCTTTATAATCCGAAGCGCCGTATACATGGATTAATTCTGGTTTTGCTTACTGACGTCTAAGCGATTTTGTGTGGTATAAGGCGCTCACGGCGCTAAGTCAAAATGTTTTAGTACGACTTTGGTGAACTACAAAGCCGCACCGCTTGCCGCATTCTGGCTACCGTAGCCAGGAGCGTCGCGGAGTAATATATACTGTGCTTCACCATAATATTACAGTGTGTGTATAAGGACCCCAAAATGGCACCTGTCAAAAGACACGCTTACGACGCGGACTTCAAACTCAAGGCTATCAGTCACGCAGTTGAACATGGGAATAGAGCAGCTGCGAGAGAATTCAACATGAATGAATCAATGGTACGGAAGTAGGTTATTGAACAGAGAGCAGCAGGTAGAAGCGTCTCTACAGTCTCTATTCGACTGAAGGCAACAGCGTTAGCACGGGATCCGCACACAAACTACCGTCTCGCAGCAACTGCCAAAAGTGTACGAAGAAAAGTTGGTCATTTTCCGTGCATACTGCAAAAAAAAGATCACTGAAAAGAAGATCCGCCAGAGCACATCACCAATATGGACGAGGTTCCCCTCACCTTTGATATCCCCGTGAACCGCACTGTGGAGAAAACAGGGACCAGAACGGTGTCTATAAGCACCACAGGGGACTGACTGACTTATCTGACTGTTTTTTCCCCGCTTAATGCGCGTTATAGTCCGGTGCGCTTTATATATGAAAAAAGATCGAAAATAGACCATTCATTGTCAGTGCGCCTTATAATCTAGTGCGCTCTATAGTGCAAAAAATACGGTATGCATTTAGCCGGCTAAGCCAGGTCAACCCTGCCATGCTAGAGGCTTCTTGATCTTGCAAGGAATGTCCAAGTGCCATGAGGAGTTGTAGGACCTAAGATCAAAATGCCACAACCTGGGCTGCTGTTTATAAAGCTAAATCATATTTTCACCATCTGGGATGGGTGGCACCAGATGACATGCATATGGTGGTGCAGAAAAATAACATTTCCCAGCCAGGGGTAAAAGGGGTAGGAGAGGTATATGGTTGTTGATCTGTCTCACACATACAATGCTAAAATACAAAACAAATGTGTCCTGGGATCTACTATTGTGCATTTACTTTACTAATCAGAAATACCTATAACATTCTGGAAATAACATTCTTTTCGGATCAATTATGAGCTGTAATTTCATTAGGTTTTCTAGAGATGAATAACAATAAAAAGATGTTTAGAGCAACAATGCAATTTGATATCTTCTGTCTGACCTAGAAAGCCTGACTTAAAGTGTATAAAAATAGTAAAAAGTTATAAATAGCAACCACATTTCTGAAATGCCGAATTACCATTTCAAAATGCCAAACCTTTCTTAAAAAACAGGTTAAAATATCTAAATGATGCACCTGAGAATCCTTAGTTTTTTTTTTTATCTGAAGTATTAGTTATATTATTGTGGATAAGATTCTATGAGACAGATCTGACACCACAGAGATTGGGTGGGGGTTGCGGTTGACCAGGTGAGGGGTGTATACCTGCACTGAGCCCCCGTGCCTATCCGCTGCCAGGTGGGAGGTCAGATAGGAGGAGTTTGCTTGGCGTGTGGGTTGCACCTCCCATGCTCCTCGTCGATCTGAGACCGCTGTCTGCTCAGGAGTCGGGGGCGTCGGTGATGGGAGGGGAAGTGGGAGTGGGGGGTGCAATGGGAGAGGGTGGGGGTGGTGATGGAATAATTGTGTTAGGAAAGATGGATATTTGGGTGTGCGAGCCCAGGTACCATGCAAAGCAGCATGAAAAATAGAGAAGAAAAAAAATGTAACAAAATAAAAGAGTGAATCAAAATCAAAACAAGGTTTCAGCCACAAACCAGAAACTAATGAGCCTGAAGCCAAATGGAGGTATGCTCTTAGATCTCAAATGTTGGGCTCTATTTACATTTAAAGCTATAGTGCGTAGTTTCTGTCTCACCCATTAGAAATTCTAACTAATGACAACAAAACTGTCTGCGCATCAACGTCACATGCATCCCCTCAACCCTCCTCCACGCAATCACTAGTTGCCAAGGAGGACATGGAGGATTTAAAAAAAAATAGGTAATTATCTTCACTCGAGTTTCTGCGCGTAAAAGTTGCCGGACGACATACTTACAGATACAGAGAGAGTTGTGTGGAGCTGATCTTAGTCTTAATTAGCTTTGTATCAACTCATTTGGCAATGGCTTGAATGTCACAGATTTTCATTAATATCAAAAGGTTACGCACTAAAGCTTTAAACAACACAAATTAAACTAATTATTAAACAAGGTCTTTTAGCCTTTTAAAAATACTTTAACAAAACAAGCCAATTGTTTGACAAGTCCTCTTTGTAACAGTAATTTACAATAGTGATTGGCAGAGACGTTTGAATGTTCTTATTCAAACGAACCGTATATGGAGCACCATAGCTCTGAAACCACAAAATGAAACGTGTAAGAGTCTGACAACCTGAGCACATGTTCTCACCTGTTCCATCTGGTAAGAAATCAAATAATTTCTCCCCCACTATTTCATTTCAATGTATGTGAATGATTTAAAAGCAAGATCTCAGTTATCTTCATCCTTGTGGGCTGCTGTCAATCAGAGGAATCCTTTTAAAATTTCTGAACTAAAATACTTGTTGATAGTTGACCAAAACAATAATTTAGAAATAATTGACAATGATGGTTTAAAAACCATTAATCTGTTTTAACATATATTTGACAAATTATTATGGAGAAAAATGCTTTGTGGACAACTTTGCAATCAGGGGGATGTGTGTGTGTACCTCATTCATACATTTCAAGATGTAATGCAACCCTGGTTTTCACTGAAAAAAAACATGACACACACACTTGCCCACTACTCAAAACAAAACTGGGTGTACCTGATTTCGTATTGGTTGGTGCTGTGAGGGCCGGTCTCTGTGAGGATGGCTCTCTCTCGTCACAGCAGATGCTCCAGAGTCTATATGGACAGAGCCCACTGGTGTGGGCTGAGGTGAATAATCATCAGTTAAATGCTGTGCAGTCAAGCAGCTTACTAAAAAAAAAAAAAGTAATTGTCGACTGACTTGAAAACCAATTTGTTTAGTAGTTTATGTGCATTACTTACTATTTGCCTGCCAACCCAGTCGTAAGTGTAGTCAAAGGTGTATCCTTTTCGCTCAAACAGTTCAGTGAACAGAGTTCGCAGATATTCATAGTCTGGCTTTTCAAAGAAGTCCAACCGTCTCACATATCGCAGGTAGGTGGCCATCTCCTCTGAATAAAACAAATATACATATAAAAAATTAGTTTAATTTTTAAAATGAGTACTATAATCTAATTATTAAATAGGATGGCGCTTCATAACATTTTATTTGAAAAGTTTTGCAAATCACCAAACCAATTTCTGTGTGATCATTATTTTCAAGCTTTACGGCTTCATCCATAAATTCATTCCAGGCATAATCAGTGTACCTGGAAAGTTCTCACAGAGGACCTCGATGGGAGTGTTTCGTTTTGTGTCTCCAATCTTCTGGTATCGTTCTTTCAACGTATCGGCCTTCAGTAGAATGAAAACAGAAAGACATATAAATCCATTCTGAGCATTAATCTGAATTTTATGAAAACTGTCAATACAGGCTGGTTAAAAGCAAATCTTTAATCTTGACTGTAGAGCCTACTGGTTTACACAAAGTGATTTTTAGTTCTTATCTTCCTATTTCGATTTGGTTATAGCAAACAGTGATAACTGAGGTATTTATATTTACATTATCTCACTTGTAAAAATACTGAATTTGGACTTATATACAATACAAAACCAATTTTCAACACATTCTGAAATCGTTCATAATCAACTGCAAATAAAACAATGATAACGATCGTTTATCAGACCATGATGTCAGGGTTGTCATGAAATCATGTCAGCTCTAAAATGTGTTTTTTATGATAAAAGTTTTTCTACATAGAATAAAACTGATTTTGTAACACTTCCATGTACTTGGCATACCTTTAGTCCTTGCCACGGTAGACTCCCGCGAAGGAAATACATGAACATGTGGCCTAAGGCCTCCAGGTCATCTCGCCGGCTTTGCTCTATATCGATAGATTTGATAACATTTAACTGAGAAACTTCAAAAATAAAGCACCAAACCACATAAACATATCAGAACACTCCAAAACCAAAACAAACTATGAACCTAATCTTACCTTTGCCTAAATGTGTATTGATTGACATATATCGGGCAGTGCCAGTCAAGCTTTTATGCTCCCTGTATGGAATGTGTTTTTTGGTCTCAGGGTCGATATACTCTTTGGCCAGACCAAAGTCTATGATGTGGATGATGTGTTCCTTTTTATTTCCTTGCCGTCCGATGAGAAAGTTTTCAGGTTTTACATCTCTATAGATGAGGTTTTTAGAGTGCACATACTCCATTCGAGAAATCTGAGAAAAAAGACAGTCAGCAAACAGAAACATTGACACAAATTTGATACAATCAAAAGAATCAGGCCACAAAGTCAGCAAAACTGGAATCAATGAGTCAGAATCAAAAATACTCAAAACTGACATTTCAATGAAAGTTGACTGCTGCATTATGTCTTTTCAAGAGCATTGTGATATAGTATTTCATAAGGAATTGATGTCAGCATTAATCATTTTAGCTTAGAGACTACAAATAAATAACATAAACCCTGCAGATGTGAAGATATCCTTGTCACGGAAGGTCTCAAGCAAGACTCAATTGACTTGTATTATGGGACATGTGGGATCCAGTGTTTCACCCATACAGAAAACAAAAGTTAGGGGATCTTGGCCTCTGGAACATCAATTTTGACCTTTTATTTACGTATGCCTTCGTGCCGGCAACATATCTCAGGAACGCTTTGAGGAATTTCTTCCAATTTGGCACAAACGTCCACTCCAAGGATAAACTAAGATCGTGGAGGTCAAAGGTCAAGGTCACTGCGACCCTGAGATATCCACCGTTGTAGACTAATTTCCTATGTCGCGATGAAATCATGAGTCTTGCTAGAGTTGGGGCGCCATCCTGTTATCTAAATTGTTTGGTGTAAGGTAGTCTAATGTGTTTGATATTATTGTAAGTTTTAAGTCTTGGTAGTGAAGTTAAATCATATACACATTGTCAACAACCAATACCTGCTCTCCCTCCAACACCAACAGGGAGCAGCAAGAGCCAGCAGTGTTTATGGTTTCTGTGGTGCCACCCTAAACTAAATGCTAAAGAGGTAAAATTGCCTAGTTTCAACCCTTCTGAAGCATGTCAGTTTTACCGGCAAATAAAAGCGGACCTCTGGGTACTGCTACTATTCATCTGCATGTACAGCAAAACAGAAAATCTGCAACTTCTTCCTTAAGTTACCAAGTTACAATCTTGTCCCTGACATCCTTGGAGAGATCTTTGGTCTTGGCCATGGTTGAGAGATTGGAATACGATTAATTGATTGCTTCTGTGGACAGGTGTCTTTTATACAGGTAACAAGCTGAGCTTAGGAGCACCCCCTTTAAGAGCGTGCTCCTAATCTCAGCTCGTTACCTGTATAAAAGACACCTGGGAGCCAGAAATCTTTCTGATTGAGAGGGGGTCAAACACTTATTTCCCTCATTAAAATGCAAATCAAATTTATAACATTTTTGACATGCGTTTTTCTGGATTTCAGTCTCACTGTTCAAATAAATATACCATTAAAATTATACACTGATCATTTCTTTATCAGTGGGCAAACGTACAAACTCTGCAGGAGATCAAATACTCCCCCCCTCACTGTATCTATAAAGAGAAAATTCACATTTATAATTTGGAACTGAGAAATGCAAGGCAGTCCTCCTCCTCTGACATTATCACAAAAACAATAAAAATGCACGTCCCTTATTTGCTGCTGTCAACAGGTTAACGTATCCCCCTTCGTAAGTACCCTCTTAACTTTTACCAAGGACTGCAATGAATTTGTCTTTTTCTTCACTGACAAAAGCAGTCTGTGCCTCCATATTAGGTATAGGATATGTGTTGACCCCGTAATAAATTACCACCGACCGATTGGAAAACTGGGTTGGACCAGGCACAGTACTAAACATCTGAGTAGACAAATATGGAGTTCTTCAAGGCTCTATACTGGGGCCTTTTCTGTTTAACATCTTTTATCATGTTTCCACTGACTCAGATTATGGAAAACAACAAAATATATAATAATAATAATAATAATAATAATAATAATAATAATAATAATAATAATAATGCGGACAACACACAAATTTAACTAACCATATCACAAGGGTACCATGGTCCAATACCAACACTGAGTACATGCATTGAACCAATTAACGACTGGATGTGCAAGACAAAACTTAGGCGGTTATTTTGGGAACCAAAGAGTAATGATTAAAATTTACTGCTCAGCTTCAATCTGTAATGTTAAAGTCAATTCACAAAGCCAGAAATGTTGGCATAGCCATGGAGACAGACCTGCATTTCAAGCCACATTAAGAGAATTACAAAGTCAGCCTACTATAACCTTAAAGGCAGGGTTGATTTATTTATTTTTTGGGGGGGTATTTTTAGGCCTTTATTATTGACAGGACAGCTTTGACTTGAAAGAGGAGAGAGGGATTGAATGACATGCAACAAAGGGCCGCAGTCAGAACCGAAGCCGCAGGCCACTGCATCAAAGACTGAACCACTATATACTATTTTTTTAAATATTGCTTGAAATGGTCTTTACACCCCGACAGCAATAATTAACTTAAGGGCTAAGATTGTTCATCTGTAGTTGCAGTGTTGATGCATGTCTGTGTATGGGTCTGAGCCCGGCGGGCAGCAGGAGGGGTTGGACGGAGGCACGAGGAGATGCTACCCTCAAATCTTGCTAGCTTTTCAACATAACCAACCCTGCCTTTACACTATATCAAGCGTTAAATAAATTATGTCTCAGCAGGATTAGGAAACCTTGTCCATGTTATGTTCAGTAAGCTTGACTACTGTAACAGTGTCTCTTTTAGGTCTCCATAACAGTGTATTACAACTGCAGCTGATTTAGAAAGCTGCTGCTTGAGTCCTCACAAAGACCAAGGAAGTGGATCACATTTCTCTAGTTCTAAGGTGTTTACACTGGCTTACACTGGTATTTAGCCTATGTGTTACTATTAACTGCCCCTTTTGACAGCCCCTCTGGGTTGCCAGATACCCCTGTAACAACTTAAACCCAGCGCGCTACAGCCATGAAAGCAGCTAACAAAAGTACGAGATCAACAGAGATAGATTCTGCCCAACCTAAAAAATCTTGGCATGTTTATGACCAGAGACAGAATAAACCTGGGTAAATATTGGAGATGTATTTGAAAAATGAAGACAGCTTAGAGCCCAAAAGGACGCAGAATTGGCTTATTTCCTCATGAACAGGTAAGCATTTAGCTTCAGGCTAATTTATCACGGCTACTAGGGACGGACATTTTCAGTCATTTCAACATTTGTGTACTCACATTGACTTATATAAAGTACTCAAGTTAGTTATTTGCAAAAAACAATTGAGACAAAGCCGGTGAAGTGACCCCAAATGTTCCTGGCTAAAGCTGCAATGCTAACACGCAATAACTGCTAACGTTACCAGAGGACCAGGCAAGCGGGCCACGGCTGTTTACAACCACCGACATACCTATGACAGGAACTGCAAGTTTGACAACCGTGTAGCCTGTTCAGCGGCCATAGCCGATAAATGGTGAGTATGTTTAATCTAAGAAATGGTGTCTGTCAATCGGGTAAAGAAGACAGCGAGGCTGTAGTGTTTTTAGAGGATTTTGCTGTAATTTTAAGCCAAGAAAGGCTTGTTTAGTAGAGAGGACGGCGAGGTTGTTGTGTTTCCGTGAGTTCCGCATGAGCACGAGCTTTTATGACAGTCAACATAGCCAGCATCTAATGTTCGCTACTCCGCTGCGGAGTAATGTCTGGCTATGTGAGACTAGTGTCTATTAACATTGTTGAATGCTGCGTTCTCAACCTGGCAACCTCTATGAACTTCGAGTCTGGGGAGGAGAGGCCAGGGGAGACTACTCTCTCCACTATTTTGAACTTGGATTTGTGGTAACTATTTTAAACGCTAGCTGTCAGTATTACATATTGAACCTTTAAACTACTGTAAAATCTCTGTGATTCACCTCACAGAAAGGCAGAATCATTTTATCATATTGTTCAGCTCTCCTTTGCCATTTTAATTTGCCGCTTCTGCTATTTGCTGTTATGTAACAGTTTACACTAAGTAATGAGTTTGGACAAAAGGCAGTCCATGAGTGCTGATATACAGTATAACATTATTGGGCCTTTTAACTATGTATCACTCCTCTTTACAAGTGCTCTTACATCAAGGGTCATTAGCCTACCTATCTCAAATAATGACTGACTTTGTACTGCAAAGTAAGGATGTTAATGATTAACCGTTTAACAGACGATAAGAATTTTGACCTAAGAAAAAACAATGTTATTTTAAAAAATAAAATAAAAAGCAATTCAAAAAAAATGTTGGTTGCATGGTAAAAGAAAAAATGGCCATACAATCTATTTCTTAACTTCTACTTAACCTGCTAGGGCAAACCTTGCACTAGAAAGTTGGGTTCTAAGCTTTTTTTCTGCTAAATTCATGACGACTACTGTGCGGCGCTCGCAACCGACAGCTACATGAGAAAAGCCTCTATATTCATGACGACTGGTGGAATAAATTGGCTGTCATACACACAAAATATGCTAGAAAGACACAGCTGACAACCGCTCAGCTAAACAAATTGATGAGGTGGCAAAGACAGGCTTGCACAATTGTTCCATGTGCATCAACAGCTGGGAAAGTGGCTGCATGTGTCCACAACATTGCACGCAACACTGTGGCTGCGCAATGTGCAGCTGCCTGCGGATGTTGAACACAGAAGGTAAGTGCGTGCCTCCAGAACAGGTGTACTGGGCTCAGTTACCTGCTTGTCAGTTAATGATCAGTCAACAAGGTCGACAATGAGTCAGATGATGCTAAGTTAGCATTACCACCGCAAAGTTGAAAATATTTCCACAAATGACATTTGAGTTAAATTATGAATGGCTTTCAGAAGAGGAGGAATGGAAGTAAAGAAGCCTGAATTCTTCAGTGCAAACCTCCAAGTGTGCTCATATGACTGCGGTAACCGCATCAGCCGACATCAGTTGACCTCACGCTAGACAAATTAGAGAAGAGCAAAAATTAAGCTAACGCTAACACTTTAAGGCTAACAACAAGGGCTTTAAACTGCTTTCAGACTGGGCTACGTCTTAAAAATATAAACATTTAGAGCTGAATACAGCCTGGAGAGGAGGAAACTTTACTTTCTGATCAAGCTGTTAACTTGTCCAAATCACACATGACACCAAAGCAACTGTCGTGTTGTGTTTCCTTTAATTAAGCAATATCAACGTTGTTGTACTGAATATCATCACGACTTGGATCATCTTTGGCACTCTGCCTAGTGCTGAACAACAAAACAAACAAAAACACTTCCACTTATGTGATATTGCTTCATAAAAGGAGACGCAACACAGGCTTCATCTTAGGCGTAAAAGTTCATTCTTGTCTTTGAAAACAGGTTGAACAAGCATGTTCAACTATAGGTCCACTTTTTTGCTCATTTGTCAACTGAGTAAAGTTGAGTTGTAAACTGAGCAAACTCCACCTGCTAAGAAAGACTGAGATGTGCTTGAAAGCACCAGCAAAAACAAACTTGACAGTAGACTGTGGTTAAAACGAAATTGTCAAAGTTTCTCAATCTGTTTCACATCATAAGCCATCCAGGGATTCAGGGGGCAGAATTCTTTCAAAACCCGGGAAGGCTTTTACTGTCAAACATATGCACAAAGTGTTAAGTTTTATTTTATTTATTTCACCACTCAGTCACCAGTTTGAACTCACCAGCTGAATAGCTATCATTAAGACAGTCTTCAGTGAAAATGTCCTATCACAAAGGTCAAAGAGGTCCTCTAGACTTGGGCCCAGCAGCTCCAGAACCATGGCATTGTATTTCCCACAGGGCCCAAAGTAAAACACCTGGGGCACACCTTCAGCTGGAACACAAGGAGAAAGAAATTAGCAAAGGACTTACAAAGAATCCCAACTCAGTGGACATACCTGTACTAATCCTTACATTTAGTAAACCCAAGTCTATATTGTTCAACTGTTTGCATGTGCATCCAAAATATGCAAGGTCATTGTAAATATCTTGGGATAGCACACTGCTGGAGGAAAAGCAACTACTAATTGGTACCTAGTTGCTTTTCCTTCAACAATAGTAGTAGTGAATGAAAAAAGTAGAATATACCTTCAATGCTTTCCGGTTACAGTGGGGAAAATAAGTATTTGAACACCCTGCTATTTTGCAAGTTCTCCCACTTAAAAATCAATCAATCTTACTGATTGGATTCTTACAATCAGTAAGAATCCAACTACTAACATGGCCAAGACCAAAGACAAAATTGTACACCTCCACAAGGTTGGAAAGGGCTACGGGGAAATTGCCAAGCAGCTTGGTGAAAAAAGGTCCACTGTTGGAGCAATCATTAGAAAATGGAAGAAGCTAAACATGACTGTCAATCTCCCTCGGACTGGGGCTCCATGGAAGATCTCACCTCATGGGGTCTCAATGATCCTAAGAAAGGTGAGAAATCAGCCCAGAACTACACGGGACAAGCTGGTCAATGACCTGAAAAGAGTTGGGACCACCGTTTCCAAGGTTACTGTTGGTAATACACTAAGACGTCAAGGTTTGAAATCATGCATGGCACGGAGGTTCCCCTGCTTAAACCAGCACATGTCAAGGCCCGTCTTAAGTTTGCCAATGACCATTTGGATGATCCAGAGGAGTCATGGGAGAATGGCATGTGGTCAGATGAGACCAAAATAGAACTTTTTGGTCATAATTCCACTAACCGTGTTTGGAGGAAGAAGAATGATGAGTACCATCGCAAGAAAACCATCCCTACTGTGAAGCATGGGGGTGGTGGTGGTTGCATCATGCTTTGGGGGTGTTTTTCTGCACATGGGACAGGGAGACTGCACTGTATTAAGGAGAGGATGACCGGGGCCATGTATTGCGAGATTTTGGGGAACAACCTCCTTCCCTCAGTTAGAGCATTGAAGATGGGTCGAGGCTGGGTCTTCCAACATGACAATGACCCGAAGCACACAGCCAGGATAACCAAGGAGTGGCTCTGTAAAAAGCATATCAAGGTTCTGGCGTGGCCTAGCCAGTCTCCAGACCTAAACCCAATAGAGAATCGTTGGAGGGAGCTTAAAGTCCGTGTTTCTCAGCGACAGATCTAGATCCGACTGATCTAGAGAAGATCTGTGTGGAGGAGTGGGCCAAAATCCCTTCTGCAGTGTGTGCAAACCTAGTGAAAAACTACAGGAAACGTTTGACCTCTGGAATTGCAAACAAAGGCAACTGTACAAAATATTAACATTGATTTTCTCAGGTGTTCAAATACTTATTTGCAGCTGTATCATACAAATAAATAGTTAAAAAATCATACATTGTGATTTCTACATTTTGTTTTTAGATTGTCTCTCACAGGGGTCATGCACCTACAATGACAATTTCAGACCCCTCCATGATTTCTAAGTGGGAGAACTTGCAAAATAGCAGGGTGTTCAAATACTTATTTTCCTCACTGTATATGTACAGTATATACTAATGGACAATCACACAGAACTTGCATTACCAGACTGCTACAGCTGTGTAAAATATAATAATTAATTTTAAGTTGAAGAAGAAAGATGTCCCATTCCTAAATCCTGTCCTTTAACATTTGAGTATTTAACAGATTTTTTGGGAGCATTACTGTATACATAGTAACTTTGTTTCTCTTGTGTTTATACTTGGCGATATGTTTAAGCTAGGGCTGTCTAAATGAACGCGTTACAAGTAACAAGTTAACGCAACTTCCTTTTAACGGCACTCATTTTTTTTAACGTGTGATTAACGCATGCTTGTTCTGTAATTTCACTCCGTAGTTTGGGAAATCAGGAAGCTGCAGCAATAACATTGTGAACAGTGTACAACTTCTGTCTAACTTCTGTCTTCTGCCTGTTATTTTTGCAATGTACTGTAGATTTTTTCAGAGTGAGAGTGAACCAAAACAGTTAAGTTGCTGGCCTGAAAACCAAAACAATAAGCTGAGGGTAAAGACGCTACAACGCTCTATAGAGTTGAGGAGAATGGAACTGAACTGTGAGAATATTCTGTCACTATGAGTAACCCCTTTCACATTACATGTAATCATTTGATCCATTGTTAACATAGAAATATTGATTAGAGACGCTTTGTACTAAACTATTTCTCCTTTTCTTTTTAGTAACACCCTAGATGAGAGTTTAGTTTCTGTCCTTAACATATGTACTATATCTCAGTTTATGTATCTCAGTCTTGAAGATTTATTTTCCTCTTGACACATACAAGTGAAAATGTTGGACAGGCTGCCAGCTGAATATATACTGTTTCGGTTGTGTGCTCAGTTCATTCATGTTTTGTGTGCCACGACGAAGGAGACGGCTCCATGACATTAGTTTGGACAAGTTTAGTAAAGGGACCAAATACACATTATTTTGCTCAAATAATTTATGCACTAATAAGGAAAAAAATAAATACTAAAAATGATGTGTGTTCACATATTTATACTAAATAAGCTGATGAAGACATCTGACTTGCCAGCTGGGTAATAGGAAATACACTGCAGCATGAAAGGTTGCATTAATGCTGTCAGCTAGCATATGGACATGTAGGAGTCAAGCTGTGCTCCATCTTGTGTTTCTGGACACCATTATGCAGTTCTGTGGGTTGTTAATTGTACCATAGGAATGAGTGACTTGAAACCCCGGGAGCCTGTGGGAGGCCAAAAATGCGTCAGATTGAAGATGTGCTGTAAATAAGTGGATAAACGGTTGTTCAAATGAAAACAAGGCTGGTCAAGCTTTTTACTAGCAAAGGGAAACGGTCATTATCTACAGCAAAACGGTCCTCATATAAAATCAAATGTGTGTGTCCTGTATGGCAAAGTATACTCTAATTGTACAGGAAGAGTCAAACTTTAAAACTACCATTTTTGTAGGTACCAATTTTGACTTCTCACATCCAATTTTCTTAAAAATAATGAGAACAATTCCTGGGTGTAGTTCTAACTTGGTCTTCAAGACATTTCTACAGTACTTCAAGCAAGTAAACGGTATGTGGCATTGACAAAGACATCTGTATGAGCAGAAAAGCACTTAAAAAAAAAAATTAAAAGTTACAAGTTGATTTGCCTCTATTGGAGCAATATTTTCCAAGTAAGCTTTAAAAAGGCTGCTGATTGTTATGTTTGAATTTCAGTATTTCATGCTGGGTATGATGTCTGCTCAACCCTTCCAGACATACCATTTGAAAATAGAGTTAGCTTTACTTATTTAAATAAACTCAATAAACTAAGTATATACTATGCAGTTGTATTATATATAAAAATACAAATATTTGATCAAGATATACAGTATCATATAAACATATGTCATTACTCATAACGGCAGGTCTGTGATCAGAAAAAAATAAATCAGCATAAAAACCTTAACTACAAAAGGTTTTATGCAGCCTTTGACAAATGTATGAGTTCTCCCAGGCATTAAATAAAACAGTCTGTCAGGTGTAAAAGAATAAGACATTTTCATAATAGGAGGTGCTGGCTGCAGTCCTTTACAACAAAAAGGGGAGTAAGAGAAATGTGGGATGAATGAATATGACATCAAATTTGGTTAGAAGCCCAAATGAAAAGGCATCCACTCAAATCTCCCTGCCCATGACTTTCTATGTGTGCAATTTTTCAACCAGCTGTCAAAAGACCAGACCATTTATAAAAAATTAAAAAAACGGGAATGAAACTGTGCATATGCCACTTCCCACGCAAAAGTTATGTTTTATAAAAAACAAAAAAACGGGAGAAGGTGGGGTCCTCCACACAAACTCTGACCCATGCGTACGCACATTTGAGAGACAATGGGAATTGGCGACGCAGATGGTGAGGAGGTGAACTGATGTCAGACTGCAGAAAGTAAATGTGGGAATAATGATTACTCTTAATACTTTCAAGTATTGACGCCTCAAACATGTTTTTTTCTCTCCATATCATCCACATTATCATGAAGATAAATCCAGCAGTGTTGCGCTTATACTGACTGATAATTGTTCCATTAACACCTTTTTAAATCCAACTTGAATCTTAAATCATAATTTGTTCTCAACATTTAGAAGATGAGATGGCCCAACTCCATGGAATACATGATAGCATCAACTACCCTAAATGTCTATTTAATACTGTGAATATCTGAAAATCCAGCCATTAAGCTCTCGCACAATCATTACACTTAATGTTCTCGTTATCAGTCCTACAATACTGTTAGTGACAAAACTTGCATGAAGAAAAGTGTTTGCCCTATACTCTTTTGTCTTCAAATAGTTTCTCTGGGTTGGGGATATAGTTGATGCTGTGCTTTTGGCAAGGTGTTAACAATCACAAATTGTTACACCACCCCCCCCAGCATAGTGCTGCAAGATGGCTTGCTGGCTCTGCAGGAAGACTAACCCCAAATGGAAGAATCAGGAGAGAAAGGGGCCATGACGATGACTGGCTACTATGACAATTTTAATTCCTTAAAGCTGCGCTCTTGGATCTATGTACTGAATTGGGTCCAGTAGAAAGGGCAACGTGCTGGAACCGTACCATCCCAGTCCAAATACAGGTCCTCGTCACTCTGGGGGCATACGCCTGTTTACAGCCAAGTGTTTTATATAAATATTATAATCTTCAACTTTGTCACTAAGACTTGTTTGGATATAATATAGGTCTGGTATATATCAAAGTTGTCCCCGAGTGCCGTAATGTCTGTAGTCAGGATACCCTACACAGTGTGAGAACAGGCTGAAAGTATAAGTCGATTTGCAGCAATTCCCAAGTGTCTGAGAGTTTTTTTTTTGCTTTTTGTGTTTAGATGTGCATGCACACGATTTTATAAATCTGAATTTATTTTGGCGTACGCCATTATTTGGATCTTGGATGTACGTACACTTTTAGTAAGGATCCTACGCATAGTTTTATAAATGCCACCCAAGATCTTTCCCTGGACTCTGTAATTAGATACACCCTGAGCTTGGATATTTTATTGTGACCATCTGGTAGTAGTTGTTCTCTTATTAATAAATTACCCGTCACCGTGACACTCAAAGTGTGTGTGTGTATATACTGATACCGATAGCTGGTTAGTAAATATGCAGGAACGCCAAAAGGGGGGGAACGTTTGTTAATATGTGGGTTAATACTGGGATGTCGTGATGTGTGAGCCGATTGAATTCTAAAACTTCGCCACTTTATTCAAACCAAAGTTCAAAACACCTGTTGATGTCTGTCTTCTTTAGTCTGTTGGCTATTTAGGTTTTTCTCCTGGAACACGTCAAACACATTCTACACTTAGTGTGGCATCTTGTGTTGACTGTTTACATTTGTGTGCTCATCATCATATGTACATTGTTTGTACTGGTGTTGTTGAATACATTGTGGATATTTCTAAAATTTTATGATTTTTTTACTTTTTCTAACCTTTTTGAATCCTCTGTCCTGTGTGGGTTTCCTCCCACAGTCCAATGGAATGCAGGATAGGTGAACTCGTAATATATAAATTAAACTCTAGGTGTGAATATGTTTTTCTTAATAAATATATATACAATGTTTATAGGCATGTCAGTCCAGGGATAGACCAGTCACCTTTCCAGGGTGTACCCCACCATTCACCAGGGCTCCAGCCCGCTACGACATAAAGATTGGTGGATTGTTGGATTTTTGCATTGTAAGTTTATGTCAAGTGTGTGCAAAAATTGTGTCATGAAAGTGGATACGTAGAATAAGGAGACAGGCAAACTGCAGCAGCTCTGCAGAATAATCAATGTCTCAATAAGTCTACTAGAACGCAGCTCTCTAGTTTCTCATGCCCTATTTTTCACTCGAAGTAAAACATTGTCAGAGCAAGAAGTTCTATTCCTAACAATGGTCCATGTGCTCGCATTAGTGGGAACAGACATCCAGAATAAGTCTTCTTTTACACGTTTGTAAAATCTAGTTGTGTCACGGTGGGAAATGTTTACTTTGGATCGCAATGGTCACAGAGCTGGTGTAGTGTTTCATGACGAGGTCTGACTGCAAATGCCTTTAACAGCTCAATCGTGTGTCCCCCCCCTCCCCCTCTTGATCTTCAAAAAAAACAAAACAACCTTTTTGTCCTCAGCAAAATAATGCCTGCTGTCTTGTTAAAACCAAAGCAGCAACAAAACAGTTATTGACTGCACTGATAAATATTCTCATATAGTATCTGGAAGAAGATGCTTAACTCCTAATTGAAACATCCTCATTAATATTCAGTGACAGTTGGTTATGCACCAGATACAACACCTAATTGAGCATCTGAGTTAAACCACATTAATTTATTGAGACACTGTCACAGACACTGTGACAACCCCATTGGCTGAGAGGAATGTGGCCCAGCACACAGCCAAGAAGAAATGAGGTCACATTATCCCATCTGGAGGAGAGGACAGAGGCAGGTTACTACAGTACTAAGAAAGGCAGACCACTCTCTAAATATTTAATGACTTTCTGCACAGTTGGCCTTTTGCCCAGCCCTTGCCTTTGCAAAACAATAGCCATCATATTCCCAGTCTGGTTTTCATATATGCATGTAGAGCTCTAAGAGCACCTCAAGACCATACATCACCAAAACCTGGCTTTATTTTCCATGTCAAACTATGACTGATGCCATCCCTAAACTGTAACAACGTGGTTTAACTGTTTTGTAAGGAACATCTTAATTAATAAATTCACAAGCAACGTGATCAAACAAATCTCTTATAAAAAGGGCTGCACAATTAATCACAACTTTATTGAAATATGGACTAGTGCAATATCCAAATCGCAGGGGGGGCGCAATATTTGTTAAAGGCTAAATACAGTGGGTACGGAAAGTATTCAGACCCCTTTAAATTTTTCACTCTTTGTTTCATTGCAGCCTTTTTCCAAAAATCAAAAAAGTTCATTTTATTTCTCAGTAATGTACACTCAGCAACCCATCTTGACAGAAAAAAACAGAAATTTAGAAATTTTTGCATATTTATTAAAAAACAAAAACTGAAATATCACATGGTCATATGTATTCAGACCCTTTGCCGTGACCCTCATATGTAACTCAGGTGCTGTCTATTTCTTCTGATCATCCTTGAGATGGTTCTACACCTTCATTGGAGTCCAGCTGTGTTTGATTATACTGATTGGACTTGATTAGGAAAGCCACACACCTGTCTATATAAGACCTTACAGCTCACAGTGCATGTCAGAGCAAATGACAATCATGAGGTCAAAGGAACTGCCTGAAGAGCTCAGAGACAGAATTGTGGCAAGGCACAGATCTGGTCAAGGTTACAAAAAAATTTCTGCTGCACTTAAGGTTCCTAAGAGCACAGTGGCCTCCATAATCCTCAAATGGAAGACGTTTGGGACGACCAGAACCCTTCCTAGAGCTGGCCGTCCGGCCAAACTGAGCTATCGGGGGAGAAGAGCCTTTGTGAGAGAGGCAAAGAAGAACCCAATGGTCACTGTGGCTAAGCTCCAGAGATGCAGTCGGGAGATGGGAGAAAGTTGTAGTAAGTCAACCATCACTGCAGCAATCCACCAGTCGGGGCTTTATGGCAGAGTGGCCCGAAGGAGCCTCTCCTCAGTGCAAGACACATGAAAGCCCGCATGGAGTTTGCTAAAAAACACCTGAAGGACTCCAAGATGGTGATAAATAAAATCCTCTGGTCTGATGAGACCAAGATAGAACTTTTTGGCCTTAATTCTAAGCGGTATGTGTGGAGAAAACCAGGCACTGCTCATCACCTGTCCAATACAGTCTCAACAGTGAAGCATGGTGGTGGCAGCATCATGCTGTGGGGGTGTTTTTCAGCTGCAGGGAGAGGACGACTGGTTGCAATCGAGGGAAAGATGAATGCGGCCAAGTACAGGGATATCCTGGACGAAAACCTTTTCCAGAGTGCTCTGGACCTCAGACTGGGCCGAAGGTTTACCTTCCAACAAGACAATGACCCTAAGCACACCGCTAAAATAACGAAGGAGTGGCTTCACAACAACTCTGTGGCTGTTCTTGAATGGCCCAGCCAGAGCCCTGACTTAAACCCAATTGAGCATCTCTGGAGAGACCTGAAAATGACTGTCCACCAACGTTTACCATCCAACCTGACAGAACTGGAGAGGATCTGCAAGGAGGAATGGCAGAGGATACCCAAATCCAGATGTGAGAAACTTGTTGCATCTTTCCCAAAACGACTCATGGCTGTATTAGATCAAAAGGGTGCTTCTACTAAATACTGAACAAAGGGTCTGAATACTTATGACCATGTGATATTTCAGTTTTTGTTTTTTAATAAATATGCAAAAATTTCTAAATTTCTGTTTTTTTCTGTCAAGATGGGTTGCTGAGTGTACATTACTGAGAAATAAAATGAACTTTTTTGATTTTTGGAAAAAGGCTGCAATGAAACAAAGAGTGAAAAATTTAAAGGGGTCTGAATACTTTCCGTACCCACTGTATGTGTCAAACCATTCTAAATGAAGTGGTGTGGTGCTGCAGAGATGTCCTGGCCTACAAATCATATTCTACAGACTAAAGAAAAGAATCTTTGTGGGGTGACCTCTAGTTCACCCAGCAGAGTGTGCACTAGATGAGTCAGATCCCGGGAAAAGATGACCCATTTCCTGGGAATCCCGGGAAACAGTGTTTCTTTTTAGTCCAAGTAATGTATCAATATCATTCAAATAGGCATATTTTTTATTATATTATTTGTATCATTATTAGGGCAAAAGAACACAGTTTATGTCAGCACAGTTTGCAATGATCAATCCTGCTGCATGATCAAGTGAGCTCGGTGCATGACATCTGCTGCAGCGTTAATTATGAAATGCCAGGTGCGATCTCTGAATCTAGGCAACCTGTATAAAATACTTTCACAATATTTTACAGAACTCTATTACAAAAACTAACAAAATGTGCTAAAGTAAACCACCGAATGACTTCTAAACCACTCTGTTAAACGAAAATGTTCCATTGTTTTTAATTGTTGCTACCCATTTCCTCCTTTGTGCTTGGCTGAATGCAAACATCAGAACTAATAAAAGAGTGCTAGATTAGACACTATTATTGCACTAAAATGAATCAGCAGTCATATTGGCTGAAATGACAACAAAATTATTGGTATCTGAAATCTGCTAAGTTATATGGCATGCATATTAAATATATAAAATAATTAAAGATCTTCTGGTGACATGTATAAAGTATTAGCACTAACCTTTGACCACATGAACTAGCTTTATACAGTGACAGTACCTTTGGTCATCCATTTATGGATGCTTTATTAAAACAACAAAAGGCTATTTAAATAATTTACTTTCTCTTCTACAGGCAGCACAGTGACAACGTATAAGCCTGCTTCATACTGAAGAGGTCAAACCTCACATTTCCTTACTGTGAATATAATCAATATTTGTTTATTGAAATGGGTCAAACAACTGTGTAATGTGAAAGGGGTCGTTCGTAATGACAAACCGAATTGCTGCTTAACTGTAGCTCCTGGAACACTGACCCGATGGGAACACGATGATTTTACAACTGACTTTCTGGCGTGCTGCCATGTACTGTATCTGACATCATTAACCACTAACATTCAAAAGATTTAAGTTTGTAGCCCAAATCAACGTAAATAGACAATAAAATAAATTATACAATAATATATGATAAGGCATTGACCTAAATATCTATAGATATATAGACAGAGAGAGAGATAGAACATAATATTGTGCATATTCTGCCTAGATAACAACAAGGAAGTATTTTCAGTGGATCAGAAAAACAAACATCAGCAGCTGCATCTGTGTTGTGGGTGTATAAGAAGCTTTGTGTCAAAACATTTCCTACTGAATTTCACCCCTGGCAAGACAATTGTCAAGCAAGGTCACCGCTCAACACACTCTCTTACGCACATAGGCATTGACGAACTCATGTACACAAAATCCTGGAGATTAAAACAAGTAGCTGACCCCGCTTAATATCAATACGTAACCTGAGTGGAGTAATCACTTGTTGTGGAAATGATGCAATCTTCTGGAGTGATCTTCCAAAACAGTCACACATCATCGTTATGCAGTCACACAAAAACTAGGTGTTGCAAACAACATCTGTGACCTTACCTGTAGTTCCCAGTGTTTTGTAGAACCGGTACTCTAAATGCAACTGTGGTGCCCTCGACTTCACTGGTTCCTACACAGTGGACACATCCAAACCAGTAGTAGGTTAATGACAAGAACTTCACAAACTAGAATAAAATCGTGAAATGAAAAAACACACACCTAAAAACAGAATTATACAGATATGTTAAATCAGTTTTTCACAAACAGCCAACAGCAACTCTTTCTTCTTACAAAGGAACATGTAGCCTAAATGCTGTCCTGTCAGCTCAAATTTTTCTCCTCCTCCAAAAAGATTGTTATCGAAGACACCAGATGACGGCATTATCTCAGTCGCCATAAAATGTTACCATCAGTCTCTCCATTTTGAAGATTTTGTCCCGGGTACTTCTGAAACTTAAGTCTTTCCCAAAAGTTACATTCCACCTAAACTTCCCATTTAATTTCCTGATAAAACTAACCTGGGTATAAACTAAAGATACACTAAAGTTCTTTATTTCATCTCAGTTCACTGATGTTTTGGTTCTCAACACACATTTAATAAAATAAAATGTAATTGTATGAAAGCACTACATCAGCGTCTGCACACCATCCAGCGGAGTAAGCAACTAAAATACTTTTTGGCTTAGTAAACTTAATACTATTGTAGCTACTGTATTTACCACTCCCTAGTGAGCAATAATAAAAGCATGAGTCAAGAGTCATGATTTCCACTTCCGCAACCACTGGAAAGACACACATCCCCAAGCATCTACGTTCACATTTCTCACTAAGACCAGAACAGTTGAGTGTAACAACCACCCCACTGTGCCACCCGAGCATAACCTGACAGTCATATCTGGAAATCAACGGCAAATGGCAATGAAAAACGTGCAATTTGTGTCTAATTAAAGCTTAATAACAGCTTCCCTCTCTGAACACGGCACTGTCATTAAAGTGACTATATGTACGTTTTAAATGTTTCTGAAACTGTGTAATATTCTATCTGATGATCATAAATGACCTGTAACAGCAAAAATGACAGTGAAAAACTATTTTTTATAAATGCCTTTGCCCGGGTCTAATTTTTCTAGCAAAGTCACAAAATGATTTATAGCAGGTCGATGACGTTACAGAGCACATTGTTATGGGTCACAGATTTTGGCAAAACAAGAGCCTGTGTTATATGCAGGTAAAATGCAGCAAGAGAGTTCTTTATATAGGCATAATTGTATTTACATTTTTATTTTAGAAGTTATGGCTGATACTGGGGCAGAGCCATCACAGGAAAAAGGAAATAAACAAAAAAACAACTAAAAGCTAAAGGGGAAAGTAAAATACGGCGGGCAAAACCCGAGTCACACTCGGTTGGGCTTTCAACAGATGGAGACAATTACAGGACAGTAAATGGGGAAGGGGGTTGTTATTTTTATATTATGCCATTACTGAGACTCCTTCCCAATCCAAGTCTTTATTTGTCAACTTTCAGGTTTTGAGAAATTTGGAACCGGGTCCTTATAGAAATGGGTCTTGAGACCCATCCCTAACTTAATGATTCAAAACCAACCCTGAATAGGCCCTCAGGTATGTAATATGTCTATTTCATTCATAAAATAACTTTAGATTGAATGTGGTTGTACGTCAGTAGCCAACATTAAATGGCATCCCCCTTCTATTTAGCGCCAACTTTTTATTCCTTTCAGTCCGTGTTTGCCTACTATTTTCTTGTCTCTTGTCCCCCTGTACTTGTGTAAAGTGTCCATGGGTTTCATGAAATGCGCTAAATAAATCAGTTATTACGTTGGTTGCTACAAAAAACTCTTAATGCTTTGGCTTGTGACACAGTGACAGTGATAACGTTAGCCTGTTTAGCTCACACTACATCCAAAGTAGGCTAAGTTACCGTATGCAACACTTGTAATGCAACGATGCATCTGTAAAATATTCTCTTATTGTAAATCGATAAATCTCTGTCTGAGCAAAACATTCATTGCAACAATACGAGGCCGGTAACGTTAACTCGATAATACAGTGAGTAAAGAAAAAACCTTTACGCTTTTGTCAGCTGGAATCAACACAAACTGAAAGTTACATATAACCACTTTAAATAATTTTAGTAACATTTTCATGCATCACTAAAATCAAGTACACCGAGTTCTTCATTATGCATCTGTGTAACTGTATTTTATCTATCGTTCTGCAATGGATTTTTACATCAGCAGAGGTGGGTAATCAAGCAGAGAAAGAAAGTGTGCACTTACCAGTTTAATAGCTACATACTCGTTGGTGTAGAGATTTTTACCTGAAACAAAACAGGAAAGACAGCTTAGATGGCTTTAAAAAGTAAGTACACCGTTTAAGGCGTTACAACAGGTTCACCAAGGAATACTCTGTACTGATTGTGTCTGATTGAGTGGAGATTTGTTATTTAAATTTCAACAAAAAAATGATATATATATTATAGTATAAATCTTTTTTACAAGGTTAGGTACACCTAAAAGTGAATGCAGTCTAATAAAACAGCCCTACAAATATTGTCATGGAAGTTATAATGTTCTGTTTGTATTTATTTGTTTTAACAGGTTTTGGTTTAAGTTATGGTTATTTTGGAGGCTACAATTTACAGTCCTGCTGTGGAATTGTATTGAATTATACTGAGAGATACCCTGATTTAATGGGGTGGACAAAACTTTAAAAAACTTCTCGGTATAATGCAATACAAAACTACAACATTCAAATGAGCATAAAGTTGAATCAACACCCCTCTAAAACACTTTAAATAAAAACCTGAACAATGTATTACTATAGTATATAAGACTGCATTAGTTTTGGTTAGGTAAACCTTACAAACTGGCAACTGACTGTAGTTACACACATTAAGAACTGCTATAAAAACATCCACATTCAATTATTATGTCTTGAACCATTTAACACAAGATTTAGAGTAAACTTACCAAGCTTCAATTCACCAAAGTTTCCACAGCCAATCTTTTTGCCAACACGAAAGTTTGGCCCCACCATGAGAACCCCAGATGAGCTGGAGGAGCCAGATGGTCGGGACGAGTGGCCGCTGCGGCTTCCCTGGGCAACTTTAGTGCTCCTGGCAGGCCGCTCGCCATATTTATCTCTCTGTTGATCCATGGTGTGAGCAGCACAGGTCAGCAGCGGCCTGAAAAGATGTAGAAAAAGGCCTCCTGGGCCGGGCCCACCACAGCCACAGCCCTGGTCACTGGCAGTGCCTGGATGGCACAGTCACTCTCATGAGACAAAACCCGGTACAGCTAACCGACACTCCTCCCCCGTCCTCACCCCGTCACCTCTAACAGTTGTTGAACAGACTGACCTCCGGCCTCAACATCTGTCACAGGAAGGAAAAGGTGAAGGACCTGTAGCAAACACAAGATACGACAAAGCCATTAAGTTTCCACAGAGAGCAGCACAGTGAATGGGGTTTTGTGTTCCTAAGGTGTTGTCTCCAATGTTAATCTGATCAACTCCTGCAAACTAAATTGGGTTTAAGAACACATTACCAGTAGGCTTGTAGGCTGGTCCTTTCCAGTGAGCTTCTTCTTGGCAAAAGCTGACAGACAAATTTAAACTACCATTCCAAACACTGGCAAATTGAAAACACTGGCATTGCAAACACCATTTAAAGTAGTTCCACATTGAAGACATTTAGACACTTAAAATGTCCTGCAAAACATGCCTCCCTACCTCAAGATTAAAGAAATGCAATACAATAAAAGTAAAATAAACCAGAAATTGGAATTGAATTTAGTTCATTTAATAATGGTCCAGTGTCTTGGTTGTGGGCAATGGGAAGAGTAAGGTAGATATTTTGCCATTTACAGTTCCACTACTGTCAATCTGAGTAGTAATTTTTTTTTTTTACTATATTTAACTTCATAACAATACAAGTTTTACTCATGTTTGAAGGTCATGAGTCATATGAGCGCTCAATGTTTACAAGTAAACTGTGCTAAATGGGGACAGGACTGGCTTACTGTAACAGAGCTGCAAAAAAGAGATAGCCATCAAGTCACAGAAAGCACCAGTAAACAGTTGTAACATCAACACAAACCGTAAGTCATAGTTTGAGATCATGAATGCATCTAAGACTCTCCACTACCCACAGCTATAGCCTGGCAGATGACGACAGCAGGGAATATTATGTCAACAATTATATAAAGCTACATCTGCTCGCAAGGACACTATAGCTTAACTTGATAGACACTACATTTCATGAAGTGCTCAGAAAAACAATTGCATAAAATCAGTTTAGTGTAAGACTAAAAAAATCACTTAGTAATGAGACGTAGGTTTTATCAACTGCAGGCCTCTTTTCTTAGATTACCAGTTCCTTTAATTAGCCACTCAAACATGCATAAATAAATAAATACAGCAATTTAAAACAGCTACTAATGATTTCATGACAATGGTGTAATTCCCAAGCATGGAAAGGCTGCTGCTGAAAGGTATTTGTGTGTGGGCTTTCGGATGACTCATGCTCAGTATTGCCCGCACACATCTCAGCATCAAAGACAGCTAGTTTGCTCTCAAGGGCAATTGTGCACTGTTGCTATTACATAAAACCAGGAACAGAACAACATGGCTATAAAAACAGGTCCGCAGCAACGACAAACGAGCTGTTACAGTTTCCATTGTGCAAATACCATTTGTAGGCCAGTCCAATCCAGCGTGAACCAGTGTTTAGAAAAACTCGGTTAGGTGTTTCCCCTGATTGAAGATCATCTTCACACACAAACTCAGTGGTGGGCGCAGGATAATAAACACACTCATTATTCCCGTGGACGCTGCTGTTCACCATACCTTATATGCTAAACACAGCTTGAAACTTATTCAAAGTTATTACTACAATAATAAGGATACACTGAAGATTCAATACATTTGTAATGTGTTGAATCTTCACTATATTAGGGCTGTAACCTCCCAGTCGACTTGTCGATTTATTGGTCGATACGTTCTGGCTCGACCAAAATTCTGATTGGTCGATTTTTTGCCATGTTAATTTTATCAGGTGGAAGCATGGACCGTTACGGTCTATGGGTGGAAAGCACTAATTGCTAATGGGGGTGTTTACAGAGCAGTCTGTCTTCAGAACACCCCCCTTGTTTTCACCTTTTTTGGATTAGCCCAACCCACCGGAGACAGATTGAAGAAAGTACTAGAAAGCCTTCGTCTGATGGTTTGCTGAATATTTATTTAATTGTGTGTTTAATTTACAGTCAGTCCTCCTCTACCATGTCGAAGACATCGGCAGTGTGGCAGCATTTTACAAAAATACATAACGGAAAAAAAGTCGAATGCAAAGAGTGTAGCTCGACTAGAAACATGGCATATCACCTAAAAACGGTAAGCTAACCTTTCTGCGTTAGGTTGTCCTGTCTGTTTTGAGTAGGCTATATGAACATATCAGAGTTGGCATATTTCATAGTCTAATAATCTAAAAGTTTTATAACTACGGGCGCACCCACACGCAACGACGGTAGCGTTCCCCAGACACACCGAGACCCCGCTGGATGTTAAGCCTCTATCATCCAAACGCTAAAATAATATCACGGAAGGAATTGTCGACTTTATGTCTCATGATATGAGGCTGATGCAGCTCTGTCTGTGCAAAATAATTAGGTCCAAAACAATTTAAATAGCCTACAAGGACAAGAACTGCAGGACAGTACAGTTAATTAATCTAGCATTTTTTCCGCACCCCCCTACCTAGTCGATTTTTAGTCGAAATTTTCACAACTTTAGTCGACCAAGATTTTCTTTGGTTGATTACAGCCCTACACTATATTAAGTGTGGTTTTAAGGAAGAGAGGCACAATTGATTCCAACTGGTCATTAATGGTCATTTGTGTTTTCCACTCATGTTCTTTCTGGTGTAAATTAAGTCTGATCAAATGTTTCAAAATGTTGATTTCCACAAAAATTATGCTAAATTCTACAGTATATTAACATCTTTTGATTTGAGACATGAGTCTATTGTTAAAGATAACGCAACACAAAAGGATGACCGAAGGCCAGTTTTAGTCAGGTTTGTTTGGAGCAAATTATATGCCAGCTATACTTTTAAGGTGTTTTCACGTTAAATTCAGAGTATGCGAATATCACATTATAACAAATTGTACAGAACTGATTGTATGGTTTCTTTGCCTGTTTTATGTATTTGTCATCTGTATTACTAGCAAGATTACCACATCAACATTGTATTTCAAACATGTTCAGACATGCCTAAGGATTATGAGGGAACAAAGTAGGACAAGGACTTAATTCATACTACAGAAAGCAGCAAAACAACACTTTATGAAAGGCAGCAAAACATCTGAAACTTTTTAAAGGCATATCACACTACATGCTGTAATGGGCCCCTAGGTATTATTTAAGTACTTGTGTATCCTTTTCATCTGGTTATTGATACACACAGTGGATGTGTTATGTGTTTTCCATTCAGACATACTAAGTGGTGTATGGCATTATTTTAGAAGGTGTCCCGGTAGTTTTGTTTACCTCATGTGTGTAAAAAGGATTTACAAAATAAATGTCACGAGTGACTATGTGTAAATTCCCATCAGCTG
This sequence comes from Etheostoma perlongum, assembly GCA_026937815.1. Classification (NCBI taxonomy): domain Eukaryota; kingdom Metazoa; phylum Chordata; class Actinopteri; order Perciformes; family Percidae; genus Etheostoma; species Etheostoma perlongum. The sequence continues at coordinate 24,245,618 of CM049371.1, read as the reverse complement.
ACCGCCCAATTAATTAAGTAAACAACAAGCAATTCACTGGACTGTTCTGTGGTCTCTACAAATGGCTTCTTCAGTTTTAATGTAACATGGGGAATCCCCGGCCTTTATCCCTAAGGAGGCACCATGTCTCCTGATAAATAAGGATATGTTTGAGAATACACACCTTTTGGCATCCTATAAAAAGTAAGGTAACGGTAATTGTTTCTCAAAAGGAGAAGACAAAAATTTTATTCGCGCCGACAAATTGTAGTTTATTTCCTCCTCAAAAATAAGTAATTCCATGTAGTTACTGATATGGTCATAAATGCTACAGTCTTCAATTACCTATTTTTGAGGAGTTAATAAATTACAATTTGTTGCCACGAAGGCATGGAGGACACCCACCACACCACCGGCCACTCGGGGGATTGTTGTCGGCTGTGTGAGGCGGGGACGAAGGCTGCCTGCTCGGCTAAGGAATCTACCACACAGATCGACACTGCCAAGCCTCCTACTCACCAACACCAGATCGATCACACACAAAATGGATGAGCTACAAATACACACGGAACTGCTGTTTTATGATTTTCACAAAAGCCTGGCTGAACACACTTATCAATAGCAGCTAACAGCTAGCAGCTAACCCGGCAAGCTACCCACCAGCAAGATCAAGACAGGGTAGGTAAATTAAAACAATGTCTGAGTTGAAAAGGCATCTTGATGTTACGTAAGGGCCCTGTTCATGTTGTACAGACATATTAATTGCATTGTGTGTCTATTAAGAGTCACAAAGGCACTTTAAAACTTGCCCCGTTAACTGCCGTTTTAGCTCAGTTGAAGCTTGTAAACGTAGCTGCAACTGCTCTGTGTTGCATGCACCCATTCAGGTCTGTTTTTTTCCATACGAAAGTACTTGCATATTTATCAAGATTAACATAAAAAATGGCTGGAATTATCCTTTAAAATTTGTTTTGCAAATATAGTACTTTTGCCCTTGTCCACTTTGGTAAAATGTGTGAAAACATTTATATTTAAAGCCATTGGAGTCAAATTTGTGATTTTAGGCTATATAAATAAAACTGACGTCTCAAAAAAAAAACACACACACACACACATCAGATGGTCTCAAATTACAACGTCCTGATGTAATCAATATACATGCCCTGTTAAAAGGAACTGATATTGTCAAAGCTGCATGACTACCAGGAATCAAACACCTCAAACAGTCTTAAAGGAGAAAGGATTCTTGATTCTCATCCTTACTTCTCCAACTGAGACTGTAAAGCGCAAAACTTGGGCTGATGAGCATGTTGAAGACATGCTGAAGTAGTGTTTAGTTGTTGTTCTGTAGTTTGAATGTCATACCATAGTTTTTAAGTGGAAACTTAGTTGGGTTTGTGCTAGATTAGATTGGTGGAAAATGTAGCTGCCTGTTTAATGGTGGTATAGATTTATGATGACACTACATGATGTTTGATATAGTGCTCATTTGCATAAAAAGGTAGTGGGGCATGTCATATAGGTCGCCGATATGAAATTGGCCAATTTTTTTTTAATACACATTGGTATCATTCTGACGTCTAAATACGGCTAATGTGAATGTTTATTTGACGTGTGTGTAGGCTTAGATGTGTGTGTGAGAATTTAGATCATATCCGACCCGTCAAGGGTAGTAATAAGCTTAACAGCGTCTACACTGCCAAAATCTGAAATAATAATCAGAAGAGAAGAAAAGAAGAAGTGAGATGAAGAAGATGTGAGTGTGGGCGGAGATGCTCAAAGGCCTCCACTGTAAGCCCCAATAACTTGCACTGAGGCTGGGCTAACACACTCCAGCACCCCCATGCTACCTCTCAAGGCCCAGTAAGTGGCTCTAAGTCTGGTCTTTGACCTCCAGGGCTACAGGCCTCCACTCTAAGACCCAATAACTTGCACTGAGGCTGGGCTAACACCCTACAGCACCCTCATGCTCCCTGCCAAGGCCCAGTAAGTGGCTGTTAGTCTGATTTAGGAGCGCATAAACTGACACGAGATGAAGAGAGCCCGTTACATGCCCAAGAACTCCCTGGCTCGCATATAGGTAGGCCTGGCTATTTTTTTCAGACAGATGCTAATTAAATTAAACTCCTGCCAGTTTTTTTTTTTTTACAGTAATCTTGATAACTATTACTATTCGAGAGCTGCCAATAGAAAAAAACGATTTGAATCGGTGCTAGCAAAATGGAGCTACTGCAGCTAATGACCATAGCTCCCATTTAACTAAAACGTCTATTATAGGGGCATACTCTAATGAGTGCATTTGTGCCTCCTTAATAGACACAAAATGCAATCAAAATGTCTGTGCAACGTGAACCTTACATGACAAAAAGATGTGTTTTCAACTCAGATATTGTTTAAATTCACCTACCCTGTGAGCTGCTAGCTGCCTGGGATGAGTGAGTGTGTTCAGCCGGGCTACGGTAATAATCATCACAAAAGCAGTTCCTTGAGTTTATTTGTAACATATTTATCCATTTTGTGTACATTTTGTTGATATATCTGGCGTTGGTGAGTAGGAGTCTTTGTAGTTGCGATTGGTGTGGTACTTTCATTAGCCAGGCTAGCGGCTCTTCTTCTGCTGCCTCCCCGCCCTCCTCGCTTGCCGCGGCCGACAACAATACAACAAAAGCCCGCCGGTCTGGTGGATGTTCCCTGGAGAGCTGTTCATGCCTTTCCAGCGAAAATTGTAGTTTATTTCCCTCTCAAAATAGGTAATTGAGCACTGTAGTATTTCTGATCATATTAGTAACTTTGTAAATACATGGAAACTGACCTAATTATGTTTGTGTCTTTTACAGTAAAATAGTGTTACATACGGCTAGCTGTATTCTCGCGCTGCAGTAGCTCCATTTTGCTGACGCCGATTCGGCTTGTTTGTTTTCTGTCAGATCCATGTATAAGCGTGGATAGTGAACGTCACTTCTCCGCCGCTTTAAATGTTGTCAGTGAAAAAGAGGAATAGGATCGGTACGGAGAGAGCAGAAATGCTCCTGTTTGTTAAGCACAACATTTGTCTGCTTCCAATGCCCGGGAAGGCCAAGGGTTAGGGCTAACCCTAAAGTACTTTGCAGTTACAGTACTCAGTTACTGTCATATTTTGCACAAAGGTAAAAGGTGCCCAATATCAATCACTTCTGAAATTAAATCACAAAAAGTGAAAAAATGCGTTTTGTATATTGTTTATATTTGATTATCATAAAAATGTGTTTTCTATACAGAGATATCGTCATTGGTAAATATCGGTTATCTGCCACAATATTCACAGTGATGCAGCACTATAAAAAGGCATTTCATTTGACTCTGGCTTGGCTTGTATGAGTCCTCAAAGAATAGTAACATCATTATGTGCATTGCTTAATTAACCTATTAAACATTAAATGCAAGAAATAGTTTACATTCTTAAAATGAAAAAAATTTGAAAAATTGAAAATTTGCACTCATAATTTAACAGAAGAGCTAACCTCGAAATGTACAACTGGGAACAAACCATGTGTAAAAAATAATACCATTGTACATTTTAAACAATCACACGCTGTGATTCTGTTCTATATAACTGCCCATCTCTACCGTGAGGATATCCCACTGATTTGAATAAAACTCATTCTGCATGAACAAGAAATGTGTCATATTACTAACAATGCACTCAGAATTGTTGCGACTACAATCAATAAGTTCTGCTGATCTCACATCTGTGTCACATCACCATATTCTTTAAGCTGAAAACATTTTCATTTTATATAGTTCTAGTCCTACTAGAAATGATGAAGCAAGAAGTAGATGTTATGACCGTATTATTTTCACAATACTGTTATAATATCCAAGTGAAATGCGGAGAAAGAATCAAAGAATACACATTACTGTTTAATCCCTGGCACAAAGTCAAAGCAGCAAGGCAGACAAAAAGTGGCAAAAGTTCAGTAATCAAAATGTAAACATCGCAGGAGTTTAGGATAGTTGATGTAATTGGTTAATAGCTGTTTTGCAAATCCAGCACTATTCACTGGTACATCCCCTTAATTGAAATTGAAAATGTATTTAAGACTCCCAAAACCTTGATTACAGTCCACAAAATCAGCCTGTCAAAATATCTTGAGAAACTTAGATACTTGTAGATTATTAGCATTTATTAAAAAAGACTCATTTGTTGACATCTTTTAATTTTTACAGATATAAAGGCTCTGAGTGGAGTGATTAACCTTCAGTGAAAAGATCAGCATGAGAGGGGGGCCTGCCAATGATGCAGACTCCTACTGTGGCAACGCCTGCCAACAGCTGCCTCTCTCTCCTTAAAGCCAGCTCTTATAAACTATAACTGGTGGGAGTTTAGATTATCCAGTTTTCCTTCTCCATCAATTCATAGAGACACTGCATTTATATATATATACACACGGCAGTTGTGTGCACCCACATCCATGACAATGAAGCTTTAAAAAAAATCCAAATACTGCATTATCAGCAGAAAAATATAGCTTTATATTTTGCTTCAATTTTGGAAAGACAACTTATAGCTTACATTAACTTTACTAAGGTAGTCTACATTCTGTAGTAATTAATTGCACAGATGATGACAGAGCCAGTGACCACATCTTGGTCACGTCAATAATTAACGTCAAAATCTGCAAATAATGATAAGAAAACGTTCGAATTTTATATGAATGAAATGCAAATGTATTTAAACACAACACACAAAAAGTGACTTGAATGTAGATTTTCCTAAGTTGAAGTCTGTAAACAGTGAGTTTGTCCAGACTTGCCTTTAGTGAAGTTCATGAACAGAACACAAACTGTTTCATCCAAGCCTTTCTCAAGTGGAAAGGAAAGGAAACAGTAATTTATTATGGATCCACATAGACCTAGTTTGAGCAAATGTCCAGCAAATAACATTTTAATAAAATAACTTCAAAAGTGGTTTCCATCACTCTCTTAAAGCCCTGTGCTATTTAGTGAGAAATTACCCAACCGATTATTTAAATAGATGAAGGGTAACTGAATACTTTATTGATTCAATAATAAGCCATCTTTGCAGTTGAGGAAGGAAGATTTGCATTGAGACTACCGTATCTAACAGTATGTCCATTTGACCATGAGCAAAGAACATTTGCACATTGGGAGGTAACTACAATTGAACCTGACAAGTATTGTTACACCTGACACAATCAGAATAACTTGCACCAGTTAGCTTCAATACAACTCTGCCCACTGGGACCAGAGTGAGGGGCCTTAGTTAAATGCATTTCATATTTTGTGCCATCCTGTCTTTGCATCCGTTACCTTGCACTGAGAAGCAGCTGTAACACTTTGTACGTGAGGAAGTGTTCTGTAGAGGCAGCTGAATCTAACCTAAAGATGACCGATCCTTTGTAAGCGGACCCTTTGACTAAATCAAAACAAGGAAGCGAATTGTACGCCAACGTTTCCTGGACAAAGCCTAACATTAGTGATGGTCACATCGATTAACTAGCCGTTAGCCAAGTTAGCTTTCCAGCTTGCCAAAAGAAAACCTGACTGACCAGCCACGAAGCTAACGTTAGCCAAACATGACTTAGCCATAGTGACTGCTCTGGTTTAAAATGTATTCTGCTAACAATCGCTTCACAGACATGTTCTTATTAATCATGGTATCGGGCCATATAAGCAACCCGAGTCGTTGTTTGTCGTTAACGCCTTAGCTGGTGGCTAGCTGACAGCTGGACCGAGCGCAACAAGGAAATTAGCTCCGTTAGCAACGAAAATATGAGCTAGCTAACAACCAAAAGCTTAGGCTACTATCAAATGTTGTTTTGCTAGCTCATCGCAAACTCACACAACAGTCTTACCTTCGCTGTGATTAATCCAGACGTTCAGGATACGGCTTGTGTATTTTGTCAAGCCAAAATGTACACAACTGCCCGAGCGGAGCTTAATGTCACGTTACAGCTTTTTGGTGTTACTTGTTGTGAGTGATGGTTCACGCTAACAGCGGAGTCTCGTTAGTTAGCAGCTCTCTCCTTCTTCGCTGCTTGTGAAAGGTTCGAACCCACCGGATGTACAAAGACGGCACCGCCCGCTTTACAACGCACACTTTCCGGGTCAGTACTGTTACAGGCTCATTTTTTCTTTTACTGTCTATTTTTTTTGGTCTAATTTAGACATTATGTTTAACTATTCAAAGTAGCTTAAAACACACTTAGTGGTGGAGAGAGTACACTTCAAATAATGTTATTGTAAGGTACTTGCTTGAGTATAGTAGAGGAAGTATTCAGATCTTTTACTAAACGTTTCCTACTAATTCCACACTGTTAAAAATGCTCTGTTACAAGTAAAAGGCCTGCATTGAAATGGTTATTTAAGTAAAAGTATAATCAGGAAAATATATTCAAGTACTACGTAAATGTATTAAAGTATTAAAAGTAAAAGTACTCAATGCAGAAAATTACCCTTGTGGCTGTTGTATTATTAATACAATATGTCATAAATTATTATTTCTCATGCTTAATGTTAAAGCAGGTTGTAGTTGGTGGAGGTAGAGCTAACTACTATTTTGTATTGGGCTTTAACTAATTCTTATTTTTATTATGGATCATAGACCGTCTATGTTATGGATTAACCTGCTAATTTTTTTTCTCCATTAATTGATTGACTGTTCTCTTAAAGCTCTTACAAGTGCTCTTAGCAGTGTTGGGTAACGTTACTTCTTGTTGACGTTCAAAGTATTGTCAAACAAAACAAGGCTAGTTCGCCCCCCCTCCTCCTCATCCCGTCCCCTAATACATCCATGCTTTCCCTCCCTTCTGTGCTTCTGCGCGCTAACACACCAACCCCTACCACAAAATCCTTCTCGTCTGTTATTGGCTGGAACGCTGGAACACTGTTTGTGTTTGCCTCGTGGTGCAGGTTGGCACAGTTTGGTTTTGTTGCCGTTTGTAGACCCTGGGCTGTCTACGGGGACCGTGGTTTTTGACAGTGTGTTCTGGGGACATGGGACAGGCAGCTCGCGGATAGTTAGATGTTTGCTGTATGTGACAAAAAATTGTGTAGCGTGACATCGTTTAGAGCACCTTTAAAAAGCGACAAATGCGGTCACAATTAACCAATTAAAATTTGCATTGTCCAACCAACAAAAACCTTCAAATTGTTACTTGCATTAAAATAATTTAAAGGTAAATCAGCAAATCTTTACATAAGAAGTTTGAACCGTGTGCTTTTTTATAAAAAATGAGTTTGTATGAAAAAATGTTGCCCTTGTAGTCAAGTACAATATTTCCAAACTTTAGTTTATAAAGTTTGCACCTCCTTTACCAGCTGCCATGTTGAAGTGATAGTAGTGATGTACAGATTAACTCATCAATAATTATAATCCAATGATATAACCATTCTCCATGAGTTGTTTTTTTACCTCTGTATTTAAGTATGTTTTGAAACTAATACTTTTTATTGCCTTAGGTATCATTTTGAATGCATTACTTAGTATTTCGCAATACTCTACACTGCGGTATTGCTTTTTTTTTTTACTTAAGTAACTTCTTTCACCACTGAATATCAGTCATATATGGCAGCCCATTAACCTCAATGTTTCATCTGTGGTCCTTGAGAAGCAAAGTCATCTTTAATAGCTAAAACAAGCAATATTTGATCATTGTTTTATTGCCTTGATACATTATGATTATTTTATAATTTGATGAAAATAGCTCATGTTTCAAAAGTAATTTTCAGAATATGAAGCATTACTTCTAGTGTTGACATTACTTTTCTACAACCACTATTAAGTCAATTTGGATCTCCGTTTGTTGAGGTCTAAAAGTAAGTTTATGTCAAACAACCAATGTCACAATGCAAAGTACATTTAGTATGTGTTCTGGAGCTTTCAATCATATCACATAAACCTCAATTGATTGCCATTGCAAGAAGGCCTTTGTTGTTTTTCTAACTTATCCATGCTACTGAAGTGAAATGGGAAATCCCACCAAATGCATCATAAAAGATTAAAACCAAGGCCCCAAAGCTTAACCAATCATATTTATTTTGTACATCTTTTTAGTGTTTCCAGGAAAATGTGTGCCAATGCAAGGTGGTTACAAAAATAAAGTACATTCTTACGTAAAGATGACATGAAAGAAAAACTACTCCAAAGTACTACAAATGCTGAATAAGAAAATAAGAGACCATATTACTTGAATGTCTGCGCTTTTTTGTCATCGTTAAACTAATTTATCAAAAAATGTATGGTCACTAATCATATCTGACAGTCATTTTATGATTCAATTAAAGTACTGTACATGTGTACATACATGTTAATCATCATTTATAGACAGTAAACAATCTCTGCAGCAGTTCCAGATGAGTTTGTGCCTCAATCTCTGATACAAGAAATCTAAGTACTTAAAACTGTTGTGGCAGAAATTGATTCATCAAATAAACATGATTCTAACAAATACATAATTGTAAAAAATACCAACAAAAGGAGTTATTACATTTTCCCAACTTGCACTCATTGTAACTTTAGATTTCTTTTATCACGTTGTAACGACTGTGACAAGCCTGTAACCTTGTCAAATCTAAGTTTGAATATGACTTCTATGATCTAATATGCATTGTGTGATACATTAACAATGTGCTAATACTCCTGGTAAATGAGCTCAGTAATCAATAGTGGCATTTTATTCAAAAAGAGCTTTTCCAACTGTACAATGCGTTTTAGTGCATCAAAACATTATCTGACATGCATCCATTAACATAAGCTGTTAAGAGACTGGAATGACTTACATACGTCTATCTTATAATGGAAACTGTAGACAAGGTTACTCTAGGGCAGTACCTCAGTGTTTACACTTTATTAAAGTATAAGCAAGAAACATCAATATACACCCCTTTGACAGAATGTGGGTTTTCCAAATCGTAAAACCATATTAATCTCCTGATTTATACCATCTTTCAGTCAAGAACATAAACAAGGAATTATGCCAAAGAAATGTTGTGTAAATGCGACAGCTTGTTATATCAAAGAACTGTACAAGGTAAGAGAATACACTATGATTAAAAAGACCAAAGAGAAAAAAATGGATGGAAGTTTCTTGTGTGTTTCACAATTGTCCTCTCAGTTTGTGGTCAAGAGGTAAAGTGTTCAAAAAGGCAGTTGGGTCTTTAAAAAGTCTACCTCTTCATTAAGCTATTGCTTTTGCCTCAGGCAGGAACGCCTCCCAAAACTTTACAAGCTGGAAAAAAAAAAAAAAAAAAATCAGGACGAGAAGAATAAAAAAGGGGTTAAAGTGTGTTGTGAGTGATTACTCAATAGTACAATAAATACTAATTATAATCAATATTTAAAAGTTAGTATAATAATACAAATAATAAAAATGAAATGTTTAGTTAAAAGGTACATTTTGGTACCCACGAATAAAGCAAGGCGTACAAAGTGTACATGATGAATATAATAAATGATATAATAAAATATTTACCCGTTGTTGAGACTGCAGCATTGCCTCCAAATATTTGACTATCTGGCTCCTGAAGTCCTTGGTTTTTTCTTTCTGAAAAGACAAAAGTGTCGCCACAACTTAAGCTCTTTAATGGAAAAGCCAGTTGTAGGAATTTCTAGAAGATCTAAACCGACTTCCAAGGTGCTTGGAGTAGGGAAATAGTCTGATAGTCTAATAGTTTTAATTGTGGCATTCATCAGGGTCATCATACACTACCGGTCAAAAGTTTGGGATCACTTAGAAATTTCCATTGCACTCCATTATAGACAGAATACCAGCTAAGATCAGTTGCATTGTTTTTTTAACCAGGGCAGCAGTTTTCAGATTACATTATGTGCTTACATAATTGCAAAATAGTTCTTTAATGTTTTCTCAGTTAGTTTTTTTTTTTTTTAATTAAAAGGATATCAGATTAGTAAACAGACTGTGCCTTTGGAACATTGGAGGAATGGTTGCTGACCATGGGCAATGTAGATATTGCTTTAAAGATAAGTCACCCACTCAGATCAGCTGGTATTCCTTCTATAATGGAGTGGAATGGACATTTGATAGTGACAACAAACTTTTGACCGGTAGTGTATATGAAATACACATCATTTAATAAAAAACATGTACATAGGATAAGCCTAACAGATTTCTTTGTTTGAAAATATAAGCGCTACCATGTACCTTTAAGCCAACTCACCAGACTGGAGATGTGATGCCTTACAAATGTAGGATCTGGAAAGACGTGACCTTTCTGTCTTTTACAGTTACTGTTAATACAGTTAATGAAGACAATTTATGTCAAAACGTTAGTTGTGTTAAAAGCTCATACTATATCCACATGCTCCAGATCTCATCTGTCCAGATCCTACTCAGTTGTCCATTTTGTTGAGGCAGCGCTTTAAGCTTTAGGTTGGCTGATGCATAAAGGCTCCTTGTGAAATGTAATGTGCTTGATGATGACCCTAATAAAAGGCTTCTAGACAAAACATGTTGGTCCTACAACAAAGTTGTCCTTTATACTTCAAGTGCTAATGGAAAAGTCACGTCCAGAAGGTCAACGATATAGTGCCTATAAAAAAGTATTCACTTGCTCTGTTGATCGTTGTTGAAGAAAGTCACATTAAATCTACTTTGATCAAAAGTTGTAGTGAGACGATAAAAGATTCAACATTTTTACGACAATAATAAAAACATAAACATACCTCAAACCTGAGAACCTCTTTGCGCACAGTCATACCAATCCTGTCGAAATCTCTCTCGTGCTGAGTAACCCTCGCCTCCCACTGAGGACAATTGTGAGGGGGAAAACACAAAGCAATTCATGTCTTGATATTTCACAATCAATCGCACAAATAAATACATAAAACTTCAGTTAAATGTAGAATGCATGCACTAAAAACAGTAACTGCTCAGTGCTGCGTGGTCACTGTGTTACCTCAGTGATATCTTCTTTGGCCTGCTGGAGTTTGTCCGGCTTGTTTGCCCACAACAGCTTGGCCTCGGCCTCTCTCTTCTTCTGGAGTGTGCTCTGAGCCTCCTGCCATCGTTGCCACGCCCGCACACGCTGGTCAAAACACCCCTGTGGACAGTCAACACTTGATCAGGCCACTTACCAAACAGAGAAAAACAGCACACTTGCATTAAAACTGTGACATACTGTAGACATAATAAAGATTATTAAAGAGTGCCCTTACTGCAACATACAGTTGTAATTTTTTTATGACAATTTCAGATCTTGTATCTTATCTTTACTTCCTCCTACTGTAAAACATTTAACAGCTGTAAACCTTTTTTTAAGATTACTTTTGGGCATTTTTAGGCCTTTATTTGACAGGACAGCTGAAGACATGAAAGGGGAGAGAGGGGGAATGACATGCAGCAAAGCGCCGCAGGTTGGAGTCAAACCCTGGCCTGCTGCATCGAGGAGTAAACCTCTATATATGGGTGCCCGCAGCTGTAAACTTACGCGCATAGCACCCAGCAGGCGAATGTAGTCGGCCAGGAGCTCTGCAAAGATGAAGAAGTCACTGGCTGCCTGCTCCTGATGCAGCTGCTCCATCTTGTCCTCTACCTCAGCCAGCTGGGACAGGGCCCGCGACAAGGCTGTGTTGTCCTCAGAGTTTCCCAACATAGCCATACTTTTGGCAAATACTGCCGTGCTCCCACACAGCTCTGGGTATGGAAACAGAAAACTTTTTCAGTTTGCTTGTTTCACCCTAAAGAACCAGGGGTCTCATTTATTAAACTGTGCATAGGATGCTTAGTAAAAGTGCACGTACGACCAAAAGCCAAAAATGGCGTAGGCCGCAAAAAAAATAATTCAGATTTATTTTATCTTTTTTTTTTTTTTTTTTTTGTTGTTGTTGATGTATTTTATGGACCCTGAGTCTAATAATAATAAAGGTGTATAAAAACCGTGTGCACGCACATCTGTAAGCAAGGTCCCCTTTATAAATCACAGATTACCCACAAGTGTGTGTATGTGAATCAGCCGCTTATTCCTAATTTCCACAGGATGCTTAACGGCTGCGGATCGGCTCCGCTGCGTGTTGGCTCCGTGCTCCGCCGTCCGTCAACACCCACCAGGTCCAGATTTGTTGCGGAACAGTTGCAGCCATGACCCACGAGATCTCGCAAATTCACGTAGACTAGAACCACAAAAACATCAACAGTATGTTTCCATCCAGAGGAGTAGAGAGGAAACAACTCTCTGCTGTGTTTTCAAGGTGTAGTGCAGGAAAATATGATCCGCCGTGAGCACGCTCTATTTTATTTTGAAAATTAAGCGGATGTTTATTTTGTTTCTGTGCTCGACTTCCTGTTCCACACTATCTGCCATGTGCTGAATTCCTGCGGAGCTCTCCGACGTCTGGCAAAAATAGAAGCTCTGCGTATCTGCTCTGGAGGGCTGCGGATCGCCGGAGCTGGGACAGAGTCAGTGGAAATACACACATTGACTTTAATGGAAACCTAAGGACTCCGCCGCTGTTCCGGAGCAGATCCGCAGCCGTTCCTCAACCGGTGGAAATCGGGAGTTATCCCGCCCTGTACAAGCCCATTTTTTACCATGAATAGTTAATGCAATGCACCTTGCGAATACTGCTAAGTTTGTGAGGGCGTTTTCACACCGGTAGTTTGTTTGCTTTGGTCCGAATCAGTTGGTGAGTTAGTAAACTTACAGCGATTTGCCTTCGGTCGGTTTGGTTTGGTTTCACACCTGCAAAAATCCAAGCATACCAAATTGGGTCATTACAAATCAGGCAAAAACGTCCAGCCCTCTTACTGGTTGGATATGTCTGGGGGCAGGAGCAAGAAAGTAAATACAGGAAGAAGGTCCTGTGTTCTTGTCTATTGGTCAAACCCGCTCACTTCATTAAAATTATCAGACATTGTTTCACAAGAAACGTTACTACGTCTGCTCTGGTTGCCGAGACTTGGCTCTGCTCTGGGCACCGAAACCTGGCTCTGCTCTGCCAGCGTCTGTTTGCAATTTTAGCGGCTGCTTGTTTGACTACGGAGATACGAGTGACGGACAGTAAGCTTGACCGCAGTCTGTCACATCTACTACAATCAGATTGTCTGTGCTCACTCAGAAGGAATCACTGCACATGGGTAGGCACTGGTAATGACATTTTGAACATGTTTAGAGGCTAAAAACACATTTTAAACTTGCCCTGTTTAAGCCTGTTGGGTGCTAACTCTAGCAGGAGGATAACACGGTGTAGGCAGCACCGATTGGTTTAGTTTTTCTCTCTACTGACAGACCTCCAAATTTACATACAACAGAGCTACATGTTGAATTCTCCTTTAAACTCTTGTGCAATCGTTACACTTAATGTCCTCGTTATCAGTCTGAACTTTAATACTGCTGGTGACAAAACCTGCATGATGAAAAGTGTGTTTGCCTTTTACACTTTAAAATACTGCGGTGATCCCCCTGTGTAATGATGGCACTGCTGGCTCTGCAGGAGGACTAACCCCAAATGGAAGAATCAGGAGAAAAAGGGACCATGACGATGACTGGCTACTATGACGATTTAAATTCCTAAAAGCTGTAGCTCCAGTAGAGAGAGCAACGTGCTGGAACCGTACCATCCCAGTCCAAATACAGGTTCTTGCAACTCTTGGGGCAGGTAGCTGTTTAATATAAATACAGTCTTCAACTTTATCACTAAGACTTGTTTGGACATAATATAGTTCAGGTTAAATCTTATACCTTTAGGTCTGGTATATATCAAAGCTGTCCCCGAGTGACAAATGCCTGTAGTCAGGTTTCCCTACACTGTGTGAGAACAGGCTGAAAGTGTAATTCAATTTCCAGAAATTTGCAGCATCTGAGAATTTTCTGCTTTTTCTCCGCCAGTCTTCATGTTTCAGCATCAAGAAAGAACAACTGCCAGGGTCATTAACATACTTAGCAGTATTCAGAAGGTGCTTTGCATTGACTATTTATAGATAGCGTGTACAGGGCGGAATAAGAGGCTGATTCACATACGCACACTTGTGGGTAATCTGTGATTTAGAAAGGAGACCTTGCTTACAGATGTGCACGCGCATGGTTTAATAAATGTGAACTTTGTGGTGTATGCTATTTTTGGCCATATGTACACTTTTAGTAAGGATCCTGCGCACAATTTAATAAATGAGACCCCAGGACTGTACTCTTCTGTTTCCTCAGTTTAAAAAATTTGATGAGAAGAAATTGTGCCAGCAAAGACAAGTCAAGAAAGTAAGATGTAGCTCACCCTTTCTGTGGTTGACTAGGGAGTCGACCACTGCCTGAAGCTTCCTTAACTGCTGCTCCTCGTTCTCCACCTCCTGAAACTTGTCCTCAAACCACTGAGACACACAGTAAAAAATAACAAAAACTCACATTCAAACAACCTCATCATGCCTAGAAAGGCCTGTCTTGCTAAAATTTGAAGTAAGGCAGTAACAAAAGCACAATGCATTGTGATTAAAATATAACAACCAATATAATGAAACCATGAATAATTAGTGGAGTTTCAGTTAAACTGAAAAATTTTCTTATTTGCCTCTACTATCAAACTTCTGGATATTAATTGCATCGTCGTTTAAATACTCTGGTGCCTCCACTGATCTATCAGTATATCCAACAATGGATTTTTACAATTCTATGACATTATAAAATGTATCTCCATGGGCAGGCCACTTGCACATCAGTCTCCTAAAAACACTTTATCTGGAGTCCCCTTACAGTGTCAGACTCATTCATCTTGATGGTCATCTTGTTGACAGCATCTGATGCTTTATTGATCATTTTGAGGAAGCCAGCTCCACTCAGCGCCTGAGTACTCACTGCCCTGGGTAGCTTAAAACACACACACACACACACAACACACACACACACACACACACACAGTTATTCGCAATAATCTTAAAAAAGTATCCAGCTTATTGCTACAAGAAATTATTTTTACATCTTAAAATACCTACCTCCTCTTTCTCCAAGAACTCACGGACGTCAGGATCTTGTAGTAACGATGGGTGAGACACTACTCTCTGAAGATACCTACAAAAAAACATAGCGTCCCAAAATAAAGTTAAGAAGAAGATAGAGTAGAAGCAGTAGTGCCCAAAAACAAAATAAAAATAAAATATGCGCACACAAAAAAAAAGGCATGGATAGAAATTTAGTTTAAAAAGGCCCAGTATGAATATTAACTATAATTTCATTAATAACGTTGCTGTATGGATCCTTGCCTCTCCAGAGCTGCTCTTCGTCTCTCCACAAACTCTACTGATGACGGGTCGTCCATTCCCACTTTTACTTTGGTCATTCCTGTTGGTCCAAATGACAGTCACAAAAGAGACAAAAAAAGAGACCAAAACAAAAACAAAACACCTACTTAAGACCCACCTACAACACTTTTCTCGGGTGGTGGTGGAATGATGCAGCCGTGGAGCGACTGCTTAACTGACAGCTTCTCATAAAGACCCAGGAAGTCACTATAACGCCTCCTCACGGAGAAGGTTTTACTCCTGAACATGGCCAAGGAGGTCTGAAAGTAGAGACGGGTGCACAGAAATTGAAAAAGTAAATACTTAGAAGTAGTAGTGAAGATTTAGATATATTCGCAGTTTTAGAAGCAAAGTCAAATATATATATATATATATATATATTTATTTATTTTTTTTATGTATCAACACAAGCTTTACTACAGACCCTGGTAGATACTTTGTAGGCCACATATGCATTCATGCCATCTCCTAGTAGGAAAGAAACATTGGAGATACATTAAAGATGAGAATTAATTACTGTAGTTTTAAGTCTGAAATGAATGTGTCAGTGCATTTAAAGGCTAAATTAAAATAAGCAAAATATGCAATGTTATAATTCTTCAGCTATTTCACAAATAATAACATGTGAATACACTAAGAAATTATAGATAGCTGTAACATAGTTTTACAAACAAAAGTATGACAAAAAAAAGACTGACCGATTTTCTCAGGGTTGGTGACTGCAACATCCACATCAAAACTATCCTTGTCTTCTTCCTCCTCCAACTGTAATTAACAAGAAGAACACAACTGGTTGTAACAGACCGGTTAGCTGGTGATTACACAGTAGGCATTACAAAAGCATTAGTCTATATCGGCAATGTTCCACTTCCGGGATTGTTCAGGCGCCACCGGAAATTCTGCAGGATGTCCCCCACCTTCCACTGTTTTTGTGATGTGTTCTTTGTGTTGTGTGTGTGTGTGTGTGTGTGTGTGTGTGGAGAATATTGTATTTTGGAGAAAGCTCCTTCACTTGTTTTCAACAATAACAGACTGATTAAAAAAGAAAGAGGGCGCCCGGATAGCTCAGTTGGTAGATATAGAGGTTTACTCCTCGCCGCAGCGGGCCAGGTTCGACTCCAACCTGCGGCCCTTTCCTGCATGTCATTCCCCCCTCTCTCCCCTTTCATATAAAAATAAAGCCCCCCCGAAAAAAAAAAAAGGATTCGTTATAAAAATTTTTTTAAAAACAGACATAGGGACAGAGAGGGGGAGTGTGATGGACTGAAGCGTTTGCTACTCACAGAGTGACGGCTGACTCATTATGAATGGGTCCAGCACGGGTCAAATCGCGGGTCAGTGGAGTTGCACAAGTCTTGTGTTTGAAATGTCTATGTTAGGTGCACAAGTGCGACCTGGGAAAAGTTTTGGTCGCACTCTAGAGCCCTGCTCTAAACGTACACATGTTCCACTAAAACAAGTTCCTTCCTGAGGCTGTTTTTCAGAGACACAGTCATTGTGTGCGGAGCTTAGCGCAGCCCAAGACGATTGTAATTGGTTTAAAGAAATGCCAACAAACCAGAGCATGTTTTCTTCCATCCCAGAATGTTATGTGGACCAGCCAGACCCTTGTCCGCAGTGCTGTGGAGGAAGGTCTGGCAATGCGAGACTACAAAGGCATGCATTCTCAGTTACGCCATTCACCTGCTCCAAGGATGTGGGCTGCATGGCTGCAGTGCTCCGAGTGAAGGAGGAGGCTGGACGAGGGCCAGAGGAGGTGGAGAGCTTGTTCCGGGCAGAGCTACCAGGCGTGTCTGTGCTCAGCTCAACATGTGCCTCTTCATCTAAAAAGAAAAGAAACACAGATGACTGAAGTGTACCTTAGACAAGAACACACAATATTCACCACACCCGATTTATCCAGTGCACTGCTGCTTGTAAATGATTACTTTACTGTATAAAAGCTGGAGTTTACACTACTTGACAAATGCATTTTGACAACATTGCAACTTCTTAATAAATGGTGTGTTTTTGTTGACTGAACAACAATAATGGTTTAATCAATGATCAGTAGTCTGTGGTTGCAGCCCCCCCTTCAAGCCCAAACTGAGCTGAGGTGTTAGCACACCTTGTGATTAATAAACTGAGCTTGATGTGTAAAATCAGTGAAATTTGAAAAAGACCTGCATAAAACAGTCTATTATGTCTTAGGCTTAAAGTGCACATATTATGTAAAATGCCTTTTTCTGGGATTTGGGGTGTCATTTTGTGTCTCTGGTGCTTTCACACGCATACAAACTTGGGGAAAAACATCCATGCTGTTTTGAGTGAGATACGGTTTCTGAATGTCCAATGTGCATTCAGTCTCCGGGTGAGCTAGTCCAAATCGGCATGGCCATCTACGTCTTCGGCCGAAACATTTGGTGTGTCCTAACCACTTTAGCTAATGCCACATCAGCTAGCTGTTTCTCCAACTTCTGTCACTACAACGCAGGATTAGCCGGAAGACTTCTTCTAAACGAGGGCGCGCAGACGACCTGCATCTAGCTACTGAGCATGTTTAACTCCCAACAAAGATGGGATAGAAGTCAGATGTCTCACTCTGTAGCTTAAACAGAGAGCTCAACAAACAGGGTGAAAACAGGATTTGCAGCAATATGCAGTACACCAAAAATATGTTTTTAATGAAACCATGTAAACAGGTACAACCTCTAAATACAATTATGAACCCGAAAATGAGCAGAATATGGGAATTTTAAAATAAATTATTTCACAAGACTAAATTCTTTTCCAGGAGCTGGAAGCAAAATTACCATAAAAGTGAGTGGGATAACATGGACATAAATTGTTGGTAGAAAATGTCTCCTAACCCTCAAACAGGTCGTTGTCATCATCAGAGTGAACTCCGTTGGATTTGACAGTTGTGCTGCTGGCCTCCTCCTCCTCACTAAACAGATCTGGAGGTTCTTCATTGACAGCTGACGGCTGAGAAACTCCTCGACTCACAGCCATAGGGTTACTCTGAAGACCAGACAGGAAAGACATGTTGGAAATGACACTACCAACACATGTACGTGAAATGTAACGTACATTTAATTGTGATGGCATATCTCACTATTTTATTTATTTTATAACCCAGAACCCAAAGAGACATCTTCACAATGTTTGGTTTGGCCAACCAAGTCCAACAGAATTCTAAATTATTCCAAATAAATAAATACAAATAATTAAAAGGAAAAGCAGCAAATCCTCACATTTGTGAGGTGGAACCATGATTTTTTTTTGCATGATAAATGACTATAAAAAAATATCAATTAATTAAAACATTACTTTTCTGTCAATCGACTTGTCGATTAATCAACTAGTTGTTTCAGCTGTGCTTATACTGTTGGGTAGAAGAAAACTTTATACTCTTATGTTTTTCTAATGCAAAAATCTTAATTTGTAAAGTAACTAAAGCTGTCAAACATAAATAATGATATAACGTTGGTAGAACATCAGTCACATGGGGTATTCTTTCTGAATTGAGTGCACTTTTGACCTTTTACTTTAAATCCTTTAAGTACATTTTGCTGATTTGATTCTTTTGTACTTTTACTTAAGTAACATTTTCAGTGCAGGATTTGTACTTGTACGATAGTGGTGAGTACTTCTTCCAGCATCGGTAAATACACACAGATACAAATACAAATACAAACAGAAGGGGTGACATGACACGGGAGGGATTGTCTTGTCTCAGATTTACATACACAGATAAGACAATGGATGTGTGTGTGTTTAATTTAAGTTTAAATTCCTGACAAAAAAATAATAATATACGAGTCATTGAACCGGCCCCATTTATTTACCTAGGATGGCGAAGGGATGATCCGCCCTGCTCTCTCTCTGATTGGCTAAAACTCGTCGGTTAGGGTTAGACAAAAGGAACGAGACTGGTCAGGGTCCGGGTAAGAGTGCCACACTAAGCCAATCAGAAGCAGAGTAGGGCTGGACAAACCTTTGCCATCATAGGGAAAAAAATAAACGCAAACCTAAAATTGAAACGGAGTAAGAAAGGCCAAAACTTACTAGTTACGAATACAACCTGCCTACGTTAACCTTGACTAACTTTATGAATTAATTTAGTTGCTTTTTATTCAAAAGCAGAGCTAATTTCTTGCCTCCCTGTCAGTGGCTCCAGGTTATTTTGGCTGCAGGTCAGATCAGATAAAGAGGCTCGCTCCCTGTCTCGCTTACTTAATGCACAAACACGGTATAATTCATAAGAATGAGCTGTAAACATATTTCACTGACGAATATGTCCTCTCCCTCGTCGCTGTCTCCGTCTGCCATGTCAAAGGGTCTGGCTCCCGGCTCCTCTGTGGCAGGGAAAGGAGGAGGAATCCGATCTGAGCTGGCCGCCATATTCCGTGTTGTGAGTGGGACTGACGTAGGCGGAAGTCGCAGGAGCGCGGTAACGGCTGCAGCGACACTATGTGGCCGCCGAGCCGAATGTCGTTGTAACCATAGACATAAAGATATGTCTCTTTATATGTCTATGGTCGTAACTCGCTGTAACGTAAATTGTACCCACCTGGAGATTAACAGTGTTTCCTTTTTCATAAAAATGTCTGTTAAGTCGTCATTTTTTTAAGGCAAGGTTATGCAGGTCTGCCTACTTTGTAGGTGAGCCTGTGTTAATATGAAAACCTTTTGGTGCTGTTATTTGACGTAAAAAACATTTTGATAAACACATTTTCATATTAGAGGGAGGACGCAAGATATTTCATGTTTATTTGCTGTGGAGACTGCTGTTCTCTGGATTAACAGCTGTTATGAACCAGCAACTAAAGTCACATTTAAATTTAGGAATAAACTGTGCTTGCTTTATAACAGAGAATACAGTATATCCTTTTATTAAATGACCATACCTTCTTTCCTTGATACTTTTCCCAGTGTAGTGAAGCCATCTCACAAGCATACATTTTTCTTTTTCACATAATACAAAATGTGAAATGTATCAGAACAGTGAGAAAACACTTTTGTGCCAACATGTAGAAACTGACATGTTTACAGCATTTCTAGAAATCTTTGTTAAAGTAGGCTAAACTCAGTTGTCCATGTCAGCGTTTTAAAATGTCACGGTTTATTCAAACGTGTTGCACATTTAATTTAACATCACGCCACATTATGTTCAGCTGCATCCACTTGAAATGTGAAATTAAAACCAACTCTCGGCTAAATGCGGAGTGACTCAGTTGTTTCAGCAACTCGAGCAGAAAGCCAGTTTTTGATAAGAAAACCAAAGCTGGAAACCTGATTAAACAACTACTGGTTGACCAAACCTCCCCTTCATGATGCCGTGTACATACAAACCTATAAAGAGGTTAGTCAGTCAATGTGGGAGTTGTCTAAAAATAATAAAAACATAAGAAGTGGGTTAAGAGTATTTTCAGATGTAATTATGAAATGGGATTTTAAGAATGTGTGATTGTGCAAACAATGACTAATTAACTGAATACAGTCTTTAGCTGAAATACGACGTCTGTGTACAAAAGAGACTTTAATTCTTTAACTACAGCTGTCCTTCTGTTTGGTTTTCTCATGCAGGCAATTTAAACCTAACCCAAAGAAATCATTGACTTTAGGGCTAGGCTAACAATTATTTTCATCATTGAATAATCTCTACCGGATATAACCACACTTTGCCAGATTGGGTAGTGGATCTGTAGTTCCAATGAGACATAGTGGGACAATTCTGCTTCCAACCTGTAGGGGGACCGAAGTAGGAAAAGTGACAGTGTTGCTTTAATGGGTTCATCATTTCAATTTCATAGCTGGTGCGGTACCTTGATATGCTTCTTACAGAGCCACTCCTTGGTTATCCTGGCTGTGTGCTTCGGGTCATTTTCATGTTGGAAGACCCAGCCTCGACCCATCTTCAACTGAGGGAAGGAGGTTGTTCCACAAAATCTCGCAATACATGGCCCCGGTCATCCTCTCCTTAATTCAGTGCAGTCACCCTGTCCAATGTGCAGAAAAACACCCCCAAAGCATGATGCTACCACCCCCATGCTTCACAGTAGGGATGGTGTTCTTGGGATGGTACTCATCATTCTTCCTCCTCCAAACACGGTTAGTGGAATTATGACCAAAAAGTTCTATTTTGGTCTCATCTGACCACATGACTTTTTCCCATGACTCCTCTGGATCATCCAAATGGTCATTGGCAAATTTAAGACGGGCCTTGACATGTGCTGGTTTAAGCAGGGGAACCTTACGTGCCATGCATGATTTCAAACCATCCTAGTGTCCTCCCGTGTAGTTCTGGGCTGATTTCTCACCTTTCTTAGGATCATTGATCCCCACGAGGTGAGATCTTGCATGGAGCCCCAGTCCGAGGGAGATTGACAGTCAGGTTTAGCTTCTTCCATTTTCTAATGATTTCTCCAACAGTGGACCTTTTTTCACCAAGCTGCTTGGCAATTTCCCTGTAGCCCTTTCCAGCCTAGACAGGTGTTCAAATACTTATTTGCAGCTGTATCATACAAATAAATAGTTAAAAAAATCATACATTGTGATTTCTGGATTTTTTTTTTAGATTAGCCTATGTCTCTCACAGTGGACATGCACCTACGATGACAATTTCAGACCCCTCCATGATTTCTAAGTGGGAGAACTTGCAAAATAGCACGGTGTTCAAATACTTATTTTCCTCACTGTATGTGTATATATACACACACACACCGTCTATGGTCCTACCAGACTCTGGTACATTCATGTGTACAGAGAGTCTGGCCATTCTCCATTGACAAGCGTTAACTTCCTTGAAGGCGGGTACTCTGTTGAAGTTTAAAACTATTGGATGACCATTTGGATCTGCCAAAACCAATTGCTAACATTTGGTTGTAATGTTGGCTTAGCATTGCTAACGTTAACCTTAGCCAACTCCTTCATCACTAACTGAGCGAGCTGGAAAATCAAACTCTTCCCGAACCCCGTGGGGAGGAGGGCCACTGCATCATGGCCACCTACAAAACTCAGCAAATTGTTCTTGCTAGGGCTTTAACTTCTGGATATTCGTCAGCGTTGCCACAACAGACCGAATGGCTTCGCTCGCATCTTTCTCCGCTGCCATTAGTACGGAACTCACCGAAGGTTACTGAACCTCAACGTCATTGTTCTCCGCCACTCCCTCTGTTTGCTGATTGGACTTCCAAATATCTGCCCAGAGAAAACCCGCGAATACTGTATATCGCAAACCCAGACGGAGTCAAGGTTGTCACTCCCCGATGTAAGTCGAGTGCACATGTGAGTCACCCGCATGCTCAGAACAGTTTATGGCATAACTGTCATATTGAAATTTGTGAAATCCATAAAATACTACACTTTTGTCATTACAAACAATAACAGAAGATGGAAATTATTTCAAAAACGTTTTAGCTATCTACGATTGTTTGATTGCTAACGTTAGCTCAAAACACCATTCGAGTAACAACCTTGTGTTTGATGCTAACTTGTAGCCAGCAGTTAAACTTCTTATGTAGGTCCATTTTTACTGTATTGACATTACAGAAGTCTCTTGTTAGCATCTTGTAGACTACTTGTCGCAAAGTGACGCATGCACGACTCACTCTGCACTCGCCTCACATCGGGTAGTGACACACTCTTTATGTTGTAGCGGTCTGCCTTTAGCCTCCACCAGGAAGCTAACATTAGTTTAGCTAACAGATCATTCGGCTAACCGCTAGCTTCTCTTAATACATCCATGGACGGAGTACTGAAGGAAAATGAAAATTGAGTGGAACTACGTAAGAGGGTGGAGCCAGGCTACCACGACTGCACTTCTATGGTTAATACCAGATGGGCGTCCTGATCACATTTGATTTGATGAAAAAAAAAAAAAAGACAACCAGAAACATTTACTTTGTTAGTATTCATAATAGTTTGTATACACAATGTATAGGAGCACCAATAAAAAAACATTTTTTTCCAAACATTTTTTAAAAAGCCACAGATTTTTTTCTACAGAAAGCAAAGAAAGCTCTGTACATGAACAAGCAACAACAGAATTCCTCATCTTGAGCTGCAAAGTAAACAACTCTGCTCAAAAGCTGCTCAAATTCATATCATCTCTGAAGCAAAAAAACAACAACATAAAAAAACAAGACCAGCTGCCTGCTGCTTACCTAGGACACTACGTTACACAAACAGCTTTTGATATTTAAAACACAAGATATGTAAGAAATGTAATTTTCAAAAGTTGTGAAAAAGTGCAATACAGGTTCAACTGTTTACAACTCAATAGTTTTTCCCAAATAAAGTCCGGTCCTTTTTCTCCCCCTTTGTTTTCAGTCATGTTTTCACCAAAACTTGTTCCTTGTTTTTATCCATAGTTAAAATCTCGTACAGTTATATTGACATTCATGACGATGTACATTAATGAGAAACATGGTATTCACAAAAGTAGAGCAAATTACTGACAAATTTCTTTGGGTAAGAGGCTAATGAAAAACTAGTTTCTTAGATGAACTTTTTTTCTTTTTTTTTTTTTTTTTTTTTACATCGGATTTGTGTATTGAACAAGCTTCTTCTTTTTTTCTTCATACAAAAACTACCATGTAAAAAAAATCCGGGAGTCCTATTCAAAAGGCCAATATATTTGCATCTTTGTAAAGTAACCAGGGCATTTGATGAAGTACAGCTTGGAAGAAAAACTCCAAACACACACCGCTGTGGGAAAATGCACAATGGTTCAGCAGTACGGACGTCTGAAACCAAATATTGGTTTTTGGATTCGATCGAACTTCTCGTATAAAAGATAACTCGTCTTTTGCAGGTGATTGATTGATCAATTGATTGACTGGGTGCCATGTGAGGTTGTCTTATGTTTTTATTTATTTTGTTTTTTAGAAGGGGTGGGGTCAGCGCCCTGAGTCCTAGGTACCCCTGACCTGGGAGGAGATACTGTCATACCCCACAGAAGTGCCATGGCAGTGCATGACAGCACACCTCCGAGCAACATCCGCAAAGAGTTGAAACGCCTTGACTGTCCAACATACAAACACATTGGTAAGGCTTTTAAAACGGAGCTCCCACAACAAACAAAAGACTGAAAAAGAAGATGTTTTAATGTACAAAGGGGGCAACACAATGCCAAAGAACAATGTACTCTAAAACACATCAGGCTTCTCTCCCCTTCTAATATGAAAACTTAGCCTCAGGACTAACTTGTAATTCCACTTTCATCTCAAATAAAAATAATGGGAAACAAAAGAATGAGGCAGTTAAAAAAAAAACATCATATGTACATGTTTATAAGGATATGAGTGTAGAAAAATAATACAATAACATAGAAAATAATAAAAAGTAATGGAAAAATATATGACACAAGGGGATAAACTACAAAAAATGACCACGTTTCTGAATAATGTTGGCTTGTAAAAGGGGGGGCTGATATCCAATGTTCACTTCACTGAAACGGCCCAATAGATACAAAATGCACAAAGAAAACACTAATCAAACAAACACTGTATGTAGACTGCGCTGCATGAGCACCAACATCAAAACCAGCATATTTTTGGACTTTCTCCTTTTGACTTGACATTGAATCAACCATTGTCTCATCTTGAGCGAACATTCACCACAAAAAAAACTACCGCACGCATTTTTTGCTGAGGAAAAAAATTTCACAATCTTCCGGTTAAAAGCGACCAATGTTTAAAAGTTCATTGTCTCTGAGAATAATTCTTCATTAAAAGATGAAGCGCGTCACTTTTTCTTCCTTCTCATGGCAATCTCCTTCCTGAGACTGAGCAAGGTAAGCCGAAAAAAGTTCCTAAGTTCCAGTCTGGAGTTTGTTTGTTTTTCTCTACAAGGGGACGTGAGAGTTTTCTTGGGCACAAGAAGCCATTTTGTGTCCGCCAGCCTTTTGGCTCCCAAGGTTCATGTTTGGGCGTGTTTGTTTGACTTGAGAGGGTGTGAAATTCCATGTGTACGTGTGAGAGAAAGTGTGTGTGTGTGTGTAGGTATGTGTGTGTGTGTGTGCATGCTCATGGCGCTGTCGTGATGGCGTTCAGGTCCTTCATGAGGCCCTCGAGGTGGGCCATCTCCTCGGTCAGCTCGTCGGGCTCGTAGCTCTGAGGGAGAGGAACAGGGTTACTGCGGGGGGGGGGGGGAGGGGCAGGGGGCGAGGGAAGCAAGCACCTGGAGGGAGGAAGGGAGGGAGGAAGGAAGGAGAAGAGAGGAAAGGAGAGGAGGAGAGGGTCAGTCTTTCACAGAGGATAGGGGGCGTCGTGTGGGTGGGGTGAGGTGAGCTGGGGGATGGTCAATGGTACTGAAGCGTAATAATCAATAAAAACAAAAAAAGAGGCCGCAGATGAAAGCAAAACATCCAATGAATCAATCAATCAAATGGGAGATTAAATGGTAAAAATAAAATCATTCCAGTTATGGGTTGGGTTAAGATCAGATGTTAGAAGTTAAATAAATGGATCAAAAGGCAGCCAACAACGCCACAAAAAAATGGTGAGATTGAAGTTGGAAAGAATAAAAAGAGAGAAAGAACAAAAGAAAATGTTGTTAAAACCAATGTCCAGTGGAAAGTAACTGTATAACCCAGTGCTCAAAGGAAACGTGGATTTTGAAGGAATGTGTGATTGGTATTGTTTTAAAAGACAATAATATTAAATATTTACCACCATTAGACTTGGCAAAAAAGACTGCATTGCTACAAGCAGCCAGTGTGGGGCGCTATACTCACGCTGTCTACATCTTCCAGCATCTTGCTGGTCTCTGGCACATCTGGGGCGTTGGGCACAGTGACGACCATCGGTGTTCGTGTCCTTCCTAGTGTCCCGATACAGGCTGTTTTAACAACATGGGGGTGAGTAGGAGGCCCTGAATGTGACAAATGCACGCAAATACACAACAGTCAGCGAAGGCAACAAATGCCACACAAACCGGCTCTCTGCAAGAGTGAACACATAAATCTTGAGTCACTTTCTTATAAGTGGACTACATGTCAAACGGCCCTGTATTGTGAGGAGCTTGGACGTTTCAAAACAGGTTTAATTTGTTCCCACAAGTTTGATAAAAATCAACAAAATCACACTTAAACTCCAAAAGCAACAATGACCTGCTACTGACAAGTGTTGTACAGTATGTGTCTTCAAACTCTATTACAGCGTGTTCTTCTCTTTGCGCTATAGAACTCACTAATTCCTAATAATTAGTAAATATATACTAACTAAAAATACACTAATGAGCCACACTAGTACACTGGGGGACATTACCATGAAAACACACACTGTATTTTGTTTAGAGTCAATCCCACATACATGGTCCCACTGCAGGAACTACTCACGAGACCACCAAATATACCGCTAAAAATGGTAATGATAAAATGCACTATTTACTCCTGTTTAAGTTACTTTTGCTCAAACATATCTGACTTGTTTTTAACAAAAGAACAGTTGGTTTTGGTATTTTGATGCAATATGTGGACAATATAAATAAATACAAAAAACACAGAATATCCCCAGCATGGTCCTTAAACTCATGTGAAAAGAAAATGAGGATGAAGTGGAGGAAAAGTTGCTTACAAGAAGCAAGTACTTAGCATTCGTAGAGATTACCAATATTGCCATATTTACATAACGTTAACATTTGTAATCATAATACTTTTAAGGATACATTTTTTATTGGCGGAGAAAACTTTACATCAAAATATCTGAACCAAAGTTTTTCATCAATGTTACGCAGGTAAAAATATAAAAACATATTCATAATCTAATGCAAAGTGTTGATTCGCTGTTGGTTTTAATACAAAGAATCTGTACCTAATTATTACATAATGTGTGTGTGTGTGTGTGTGTGTGTGTGGTTCTGCTCACCGGTCTGAGCGAGCAGGGGAGTGCTGGGCAGGGCAGGCGACTCATATGTTGGATGGGTGGTGGCTGGGATTGCAGGTACGCCGAAGCTCTTGAGTGGGTGGGCGTGGGCATGTGGGTGGGCCGAGCGGTGGGGGGGCAGGTTACTGGAGTAGCTGGGCTCCTCCTCTGTGGTGGTGGAGCCGTGGTAGCTGCCCTCAGGGTCGGCCAGGATCTCCGAGGGGCAGGAGGCCTGGGAAGAGGCGGCGGCTGAAGGGAGGGGCTCTGAACTGGGGGTATTCCTTACCGACTCTGGAGGGGGGGGGGACAAGGGGCAGATGGGTTTACAACTTCTACATTCACAGGAATCACCAACCGGCTTCATAAAGTCTTTATACATATTTAATGAACTTACTTATATAATATTGGGAAAACTTTCAAATTCTATATGACTGAAAAATTACCCACCATTATTGATTCAAAAAAAAAAATGAATCGATAGCAGCCCAACAATGCAGACATATATTCTCCCTGAAAGGAAGTTTACCTCAGCACCCGAGGTTTCTTCCTAAAAAGGGAGTTTTTCCTTGCCACTGTTGCATTAAATGCTTGCTCTTGGGGTAATTATTTGGAATTGTTGGGTCTTTGTAAATTATAGTGTGGTCTAGACCTACTGTATCTGTAAAGTGTCTCAAGATAACTCTTGTTAGGATTTGATACTATACTGTAAATAAAATTGAATTGAATATTCTGTCTTTCTGGCCCATATTTATAGTCAACAATCAAAAACAGTTCTGTAAGATAACTGAAAAATCTCTATCACACAATTAATTAGAAATGAAATCCATATTTTTTGCCAATTGAACAGTTGAGCCCCCAGCTGTTCATGTAGAGAAGAAGAGCGCATATAAAACAATTAAAAAAACAAGAGAGTCAGAGAAAAGGGGTTAGTAACTAAAATGAAATATGAATGTAGCAATATAGCAGCAGCATGTGAATGAATGAGCAAATGGATGGTCAATGAATGAATATGACAGCACTGTCTCACCTGTAGAATCCACCCTGTCTAGATGGGAGATGGGGGTGGCACAGGCGTGCGGGCGTGTGTGCCCGCTGCCCTGGTGGTAGAGGTAGCTGCGTGTTGGCGATGCCAGGCTTCCCATGTGATAATGGTGGTGATGGTTATCAAGGGAATGGATGGGGTGAGCACTAATCACAGCTGTGAATGGACATGGGCACACACACAAACACACAACACAATGTTTAACAAGCTGTAATCATGATGAATGATGTGGAAGTGTTGCTGGTGAGATGCATTCATGCAGTTTTCTGTAATAAAAATACTACAATATTCTCTCCCCCCGTCACTCAGTCAAATGACAGTTTTGTAGGAAGCATGACATGGATTGCTTCTCCTGATTAGACAAACAATAGCATAACATATATATTTGGGAATTGGTAATTTGTTAAAAAAATATTTTGCTGAAATTAACACATTTTAGCCAAAACTTTCCAAATCAAATGCTTTGTGGATTATGATTTGCTTCTCATCTTACACACACACACACACACACACACACACACACACACACACACACACACACACACACACACACACACACACACACACACACACACTTACGCTGAGGCGGCTGTGCATCAAAAGGCATCATCATTTTAGGCCTCATCCCTCGTCGGCCTGCTAGTGTAGACATGCTGTCCTCTGATTCATGGCCTAAAAGGTATGGTGGAAACCAGCCAATCAGAAAGAGCTCCTACTCCAGTGTTCTTTTTTTGTTAATGATCCATCTATAGACCTCGGGATCCTTAATCAATTTTACATCATTGGGTTTTGATTGCATTTCTAAATGTCATTGTCACACTCAGCATTCTTTTGCCGTGAACTAATTGTATTGAGAGAATTTGCTGTACTTGCAGAAAGTTGTTGTAGTGGCAGTGTGTGCTTGCTATAGCACTGTGATCATGAAATGGACATTATGTATGAAAAGCATGAAACATTTTGCATGATAACCACAGAAAAAAACAAACGCAAACACAAGTGTTGACTTGAAAAAACATCCCAATCTCTCTCAGACCCATGCAGACATCGCCCTGGAAGTAAACTTAAGGATATTACACTTTAAAAAAAATTTTTTTTTAGTCAAGCTCCCAAATGTACTTTCCTGTCTGCCGGCCAAACTCAAGAAGTTTGCCTAGTGTTATGCATATCAGTCAGCAAGGGTGAAATTTCACTTTGATCTCTTTCCCATAACATTCAATTTTAAGTCTTCCCCCCCCTTGGGCAAGACTGACCACGGTAGGAGTTGCGCCGCTGCTGCAGGTGGGGGTTGTTATCCAGGCTGCTATCAGCCGGCGTGATGTCCTGCGAGGTGCGGGGGATGGGCGTTTCTGTCATGACTGGGTTGGGATCTGGCGATTTATCCATGGGTTTAAGTTCCAGTCTCTCATGGTGAATCCAAAGATCAGGTGGCTTCAGGTCTTTGGAGTTCCCCTTGTATTTGTGAGAGCCGTTTGAGGACTTTGAGGCAGCCCGCTTTCTGCAGGAGAGACGACAGAGGTAACGGTGAAAGCCTGACCCTTTTTATAGAGAGAACTACAAGCAAGAAGGGACACAGGAGGGAGCGGAGCTGTAGATTAGTAAACACTGGAAGTTGGAAGATGTATTTCAGAAAGACCATGAGAACTAAGAAAGACCAAAAAAGGCCAACAAAGGTAAAAGTGTGACTGAGCTACTTACTTTTTCTGGTGGGACGTGGTTCGCCGTGTGCACAGGAAGGCCCCCACCACCACTACGATGATGGTGAAGGCTCCCACTGAGATGATGATGACAATGACCAGGATGTGACCTTCACTGTTACTTCCAACCCCTGGTTTACCTCAAGAGGAAAAAGACTGGATTAATCTAGATAAATACCTCTTTAAAAGACACCGACAGAGGAACATGCCACATCTAACTACAGCAAAAATATGGACACAAATTCCAGATTGCAGATTTCAAAATGCACCGTCAAGATTAAACAGGGACTAATTTCCAACTTTCTGGACATAATCAGATCATGATTTCAGTTGCTGTAGTGTCTCACTGACTGACTCATAGCTGAACAGGACTGTTAAAGAAAGCACGTGAGAGGAAAATCTTACCAACGGGCCCAAGTTCGTGTGGTGGTACTGGAGGCCCCGGCTTCGGTGGAACATTTGAGGCTGGTTCAAAATGGAAATAAAATATGTTTTACTGAAACTCTCCTTATGGCCTCTTCTGCTGTCACGTTATTAATATTCCTCTGTCAAACGTTCATGTGACACATTATAATGTGAAAATGTCTACAAGCACAAACAGATTTCGCCGATCATGCAGCCAAAGTTTTCATCAGCCCAGAAGGTGGTAAACTGGAGAAAGAGAGAAACACGAAGTGCAGAGTCGGCAGTGAAAGACAAAGTGTGGAGGGGAAGTTTACCTTGGTCATTAGCCATTTTGTCAGAGGACTCAGCTTAACAGGCCAAAGGAGAGCAGGGAGGGAGAGACAATAAAAAGCAAAAAACAGGTTAGCTGAAAAGAGCAGCGTGGGAGAAAGAATTAAAGCGAGAGTGGGATGGGAGTGAGGAGGAAAGAGGCAAAACTTGAAGAATGAGAATCAAACCGCAAGAGTGTCCTACGGACACAGGCAAGCTGACAGTAAAGATTATAAATAGTATCCTACAAACGGTGCAATAAAACACATACTGCTTTAAGTAAAATACTTCACTAAACATCCCATGAGTAAAAATGTCCTTTAAAGAGGATTCAGCCATGTAAAAATATATTCAGATAAAACCTAAATAAGATGTTTGCTGCACCACCAAATTGAATCTGAAATGGTTTAAATTTACCCTGGAAATCCAGAGTTCATGCAAGAGCACAATTTGAATTTGCTCAGCGAGTTACTCTGGCATCGAATAATGCTGCTCATTAACTATGCCCTTGTAGCCGAGCTGCACCAATCACATTGGTGTATCTGATATAGGCCGGCCAGAGGCCAGCTGAACAGAGGACAACTAAGTCTAATCTACCAGTTAGTCCGCTGGTAGCTAAGCATATGGGGCTCTGGATACGTCATCCTGTGTGTTGTTGTAATTGGTCGTAGTGTTATCCAAATGCGTGCAGTGAGATTTTCAAATGCACGTTTGGTGCCACCCCCCGAGATGGGCAACTTTCATTACTCCATGCCAGACCCTTAATCCTTTTTGGAATTTAGAGTTGGGTGTCAATTTGCTGATCAGACTTTGCAGTAATTTGGTCATCCCCAACCAATCAACAAGGCTTGGGAAACATCCTTGTCACAGCTCTCAGAAGACTTACAACAACATCATCAGGTGAATAATGTCATTTCTATGTGTTAAGTAGAAAATGTATTTAAGCCAGGAGATCCTGGCGCTGTGTTAACCAATCACATACACACATTCCTGGTTGATTACTTTGTAATGTGAAGCTTGTAGTTCACCTTAGTCGTGATGACAGATAAAATAGTTCCCTGTGTGATCAATTTTTAGAGCTGTAAAATCCTGGCTGATTGTTGTGCAGTGTTTTTAAAGCTTTAAATGCATTTTGCAGTCTGAATTCCCGCTAATGAAGCTGTTATGGCATGCATTACATTTCAGCAAACAGTAATGGAGCAAAAATTAGCATTTATTTGGAGTTATGTTTACTGGCGACCTGACTAATGTAAATCCAAAACGCATTCTCTCTCCTTTTAGCTCTTTTGGGAGTTTCACTCCAGAGAAAAGCATACAGCTCTTTAAGTGATAGGTGGGATTAGATAATTCTACGTATTAAATCATTCTCTGGCAAAAAAGTGGATGAAATTTCATTGTACCACTTGTCCTTATCATGTTTCCATCTTGTCTTGTTTTCCAAACTTACTCTTTGGAGTGCGGAAATGGACGGCCTCAGACATGGGGCCCATGCCCTTTGAGTTACGGGCCTGGATCTTGAAGTAGTAGGTGGTGTCCAGCGTCAGATCCTGGATCTGGTGGGTCAGGCGGTTTCCCACCACTGGTTCAATAACCCAGTCATGGACCTCAGCGTTCACATCTGTACTGTAGTAGATGATATAGCCTACAACAGGGAAGGTCAGAAAGAGAGAGACAAATCCATTAAGACTAAGGCTTTGATGCTGAATAGATGAACTACAAAAAATAAGATCAACTACAATATTGTTGTGCTACTTCTTCTAAGTCAAACTGCACAATCAGAGTCATGTATTGTACGTTTCATTGGGTTTTTAGATTTCACTGCATTATCTTCTATAGCATAAAATACATTTTTTTTTGAAAGTTGAAATACAAAATAATTTTTGTGTCAGATCTGTTATCCACCTTAATATGATTCAATTAGTCAATAAGATAGAAGTATAAAAAAAATGTCAGTCCCAAAACACTAGATTTTTGTTTTTTATAACTAGTGAGGGATATATAGGTAGAACCTGAGTCTAGCTCTATCTGTGAGATCAGAACATATGTATCACACAAGAGAGACTGAGACTCACCAGTGATCTTTCCATTGGCCTCAGAGGGAGGCTGCCAGTTGACAATTATGGTGCGAGGTTTGTTCTCTTTGCTCACCACGGTCACGTCTTTTGGGGAGGAGCTGGGAACTGTGGGGTGAGGGGTGATTGGTCATTTGTTGTTATTAAGTTCAGATAAAAAGGTAAAGATGGTACGAGGTTTGTATAGTTTTATATTTAACAACATGGTGCACTCACAAGATTTGAGTAAGTTGTGTGTGTGTGTGTGTGTGTGTTGCATGTGTAGAGGGTAGCTTAGCAAATATTGTTTGGATATTAAGTTCATGACTTGTTTACACGTGTGTGTTTATGAGCCTGTAGATAAAATCCAGTTGCCCACTTGTGAAATGAACCCCTGGCTGGGCAGAAATGAAAAACTGTCTGTTCTCTTCACCTCTTAATAAAAAGAACAAAAAGTTCAATAAATCTCGATCCAACACT
The DNA here is from genome assembly GCA_026937815.1 of Etheostoma perlongum. NCBI lineage: Eukaryota > Metazoa > Chordata > Actinopteri > Perciformes > Percidae > Etheostoma > Etheostoma perlongum. The sequence goes on along the minus strand of CM049371.1, from coordinate 24,212,564 downwards.
GCATATAAAGACGCCGTTTCAAAGAAAATTTGTCATTGTCAGGCAACGTTTAGCTCAGCAACCTACAAGTTAAAACCTACAATAATGTATGGGCTCTGACTCTTTAGTATCTGCAGTATTGGGTATGCAGCGCTGCAGGAATGTTAGACAAAGACTGAGGGGACTGTATATTTTCAATACAGAATGGCCAATGGATTCAAATGGACTATAAGTTGCTATGGTGACACCACTATAAGTCATTTTAACACCGATACAGTAAATTTATGCAATTTGGACCCAGTGGACTTGGGGGGACAGTAATCTTTTACTGTCCTCCCTCAGTTATTGTGCCGAGCAAAAGCTAACATTAACTACTACTACTACTACTACTACTACTACTACTACTACTACTCTCATTGCTGAAATTATACTGGCCAATCACCAACTTTGCTGCAGGTTTCCTCTTATTTTCCTTGCAGTTAGTGTAAGATCCATTGATAAACACCTTTATTATTATTATTTAATATGTTTTTTGGGCATTTTAGTATTTAATAGACAGCACAACTGTAGACAGGAAAGGGTGGAGAGAGAGGGAGAAGACACGCAGCAAATGGCAGCAGGCATCAAGAGGCGCCCGCTCTACCAGGTGAGCTACTCTGGCGCCCAGCACCTTTTTTATTATTATGGTTATATACTGTGCAGTGACAGCTTGATTCTCCACTCTCCTTCCATTTAGGCAGCAAAAAGCCAGCCAGCCACTGGACACATTGTTGGTTTGTGTGTGTGTGTGTGTGTGTGTGTGTGTGTGTGTGTGTGTGTGTGTGTGTGTGTGTGTGTGTGTGTGTGTGTGTGTGTGTGTGTGAGAGAATGTGTTCGCTCCTACTGGTCTCAAAGGTGGTGCCCTGTGCAGTCATGCTCCACGTGCTGGTGCGGCGCCCTTTGGTTACCATGACGGAGAACTCGTACAGCGTGTTGGGCTTCAGACCCGTCACCATGTGGTTCAGGCTAGTGGTGTTAGCCATCTGGCGAGAGACAGGCAAACACACAAAAACACACACAATAAACAAGAATTCAGTTTGTTGATTACATTCACTGATGAAGTCTCAGGGAAGTCAAAAGTATTTTGTCAGCAATGACAATAAACTCATTTTTAACCCAACTTTTACAATCTATTAGTCTGCTGATTATTTTCTTGATTGATCGATTAATACTTTAGTTGACAAAACGCCAAAAGAAATCCAAAACCTTCATATGTCTTGTTTTCCACAAAAGATAAACATATGAAATTGACTACCAGATACGACAAAATGCAACAAATCCTTATAAGTGAATGAAATAATCATTTAAACGATTATTCCATTATTGAAACAGCCTTCATTCACTTCATCGACTAGATACCTTAATCATTAACACACTATTACACTACTCAGAGCTTAGAATATGTTACACACACTGACCACTGAGTGGAACCAGAGCCTGAAATATTTCGTAATGCTCAGTCATGTTGGGTATGAAAATATAGTGCCACACAAAGACAAGTGTAGCCATTAGAAATACACAGTGAAACCACATACAGCAGATGGCTAGCAACATGAATAGTTACACAAAATGCAACACAGCAGGGGTGTATTTAACATGTATATGACTTCACACATTTTAAATTAGTCAGCAAATTAAAACATCTTGAGTTCTATAAATATTCATCTTGATATTTTCATGCCTGCGCTGGCAGGCTTTCTCTGGGTCGCAGCAGCAGCAAGTCAGGTTTGCCGAACTCTAACAGCCCTATCTATAACGTTGCGTGCTATGACAAGAGTGCAGTTCTCCGGTGGGGGCTGTCAAACAGAGGGCAGTGGGATAGGAAAAGAAAACACTGTGTTCTTAAGAAACATGCTGCCAGTTTTAGAGCAGTGGTCTCTTCAATAATGTACAAGTTTGTCTGGCTAGACTCGCTCTAAGAGTGAAGAGTGAAGAGGACATGGTGAACAGTGGCATTAAGGTGAAGGCATCCCTGTTAGTTAGACTCGTCTCAAGATATACAGAATGTACAAGATGTAGTTCTCAGAGTGAAGAATCCACTGATAAAGAACACAGAAAAGATCTAACAGACTTATTAATATATTGAATCTGGTTAATTTGACAGAAACATAATGAGCTTGTGGTACTCTTTAATTACTGTCACAGTGAGAGAATCAAATCAATTTGAGCATCAAGCAGCAAGACTTGACTGCTGAGTCTGTCTGTCTGTCTGTCTGTCTGTCTGTCTGTCTGTCTGTCTGTCTGTGTGTGTGTGTGTGTGTGTGTGTGTGTGTGTATGCCTTTACTGAGTTGGCTAAATGAAGAATGCACCGTCTTTTTCTAGCTGTCAGTTTATCCTGTCGTTCTTGAATTATTTATCAGTAGACGTAGGCCTTTATCGGAGGCCTTTATGCTCGCTCACAGGATTGCATACACGCATGGAGCCAAACATGACGGCGTGCAGTCGTATTTGGATGGATGTAATAATTGAGCTGCAGTTCCAGAATCAGAAGCTGAATCGCAAACACCTTGTTTTAGGCTCAGCTCTCCGTGACTCACTACCAATATTTACTACTCTATTTAAAGCTTTAGTGTGTAACTTTTTGATATTAATAAACGTCCATTACATTCAAGCCATTACCAAATGAGTTGCTACAAAGCCAAATTAAGACTATCAGCTCCACAAAACTCCATCTGTATTTCTCAGTATGGCTATGTTTAGAAGATTGTGGCGTCATGGTGACCGCGTAGAAACTCGAGTGAAGATAATTACCTCTTATGAAGAGTAGATACTTTTTGACTCCATTATTTTTTAAATCCTCCTTGTCCTTCTTGGCTCCTAACAACTGTGTGGAGGGGGGGCTTGTATCATGTGGACGCACCAACAGTGTTGTTGTCGTTACTACAGAAACTACGCACTAGAGCTTTAACACATTCTTCTTCTCAAATGTATTTTGCTCTTTACCACTGTAAATTAAATACTTTAGGGTTTTGGAACAACCTAAAAGTCTTGGTCTGTGGAAAATTGTTATTTTCATTTTTCATTATTTTCTGACATTTTATAGATTATAAAGTATACTTCTTTATTATACTAAGAATATAATAGCGATATTAAAGTTGTATTCAACTACTCAAAGAGTATGCAGCATGACATCAGATCATGGTACTCATACCAATATGGAAAATGGTTGTTGACTCACTTCTTTATTACAACAACACACGTTTGTTTGGCTGCACTTTAAACAGCTACACCAGTTACTCTATTTGTTTCTTCTTTTTTTAAAGAATATCTTTTTGCCAGTTTTTTGCATTTATTGGACAGTCAGGAGTGAAAGTGGAAACAGGAAACAACATGCAACAAGACGCTTCTCTTCTGCTGTATTGCCAACAAAGTAGCTGCTTAACAACTGTGGTAGTGAACCACACTTGCCGTAACCACTGTTAGCATTGATGATGCCAAATCAACCAGGATGGAAATCTTAAGGAATATAACTTTCATAGCTCATAAAAAATAATCCTTAGTTGCAGTCAGTAACGTAATACACCATAGCGAGGCCTTTAGAGTTTAAACCATGGTCTCTACACATACAGATGGCCTAGTAGAGTTAACAGAATCTCTTACCTTTACTTTAGTGTTGGCAGGGATGTTGGTCTTCCAGCGCACTGTGTAGAAGCGGTTATCTGTGATCTTTTGGTTCTTGGGCAGCGAGTTGTCAGCCCAGGTCACCTTGATGGTGTCATGGGTCAGCACGGAGGCCTGAACACCCACGGGTGGCATCATGGGAGAGGGGTCTGGTACTGGGGTGTATGGAGCATGGAAGAGTTCGTACAGGTCAACATCGGGGTCTATGGGGTCTGCACGTCAGGCAGGAAACCCGCATGCATGCACACAAATTAAAATGGCCAAAATTAAAACATAAAGACAAGCGTGGCGGATCAGAAGGTGGATACAAAACAGGATGTAGGGAGCAACGAACATAAGAAATTAAGATTAATGAGTTAAAATGAAGGGAGAAGGGAGAATGAGTGAAAGAAGGGTGGGATTGGGAAGAGTGAAGAAAAAGAGAGAGAAAATTCTATTAGAAAAACAGACACCGATGTCTACAACAAGACAAATCTACAGACCTGGCTGCTATATAGAAGCTACTGTACAGTATGTGGTGTTCTATCAACAGCTACTGTAGCACTACAGAGAGAGAAAGAGGAAGTGATTCTCTATTCATAAGAAAAGATTACAGTAAATGGAAAACTAGGCTGGAAACAGACAACTTTTCATTTCACACGTAGAGGGAGTATTGAAATGAAAATTGAAATGTGTTTCAAAATGTTTACATTGCAGAGCTTTTCATTCAACATTTTAAATGTAAAGTGGGTAAACAGAAGGACACTGAATGCACTGGAGTGTTTTTCTTTTATGCAGAATAACCTCAACGAGCTAAATCATGTCCTTAAAAACTATAGAAAGTACACAAAGGCTTTAAGTAACGATGCCTGCAGGCATGGAAGAAGGTTACAAACACACGATGGCTCTGGTTGGATGTGTAAGTTTCTGAGTGCTGCTTATGTTCTGAGGCTCAAAGGCATTGAGTGAAAAGCTTGCGGTGAAAGTTTCCTCTTTTAATCAATATTAGAAAGTGACGCGCGGGGCGGCCTATAGCTCATTAAGTTAGTGCAATCGCCCCATGTTGGCTGAGTCCTGCAGTGCCCTGGGTTCGAATCCAGCCTGTGGCCCTTTGCTGCGGGTCATCCCCCATCTCTCTCCCTATTTCATGTCTGTCCACTGTCTATCTAATAAAGAAAAAAGAAAAAAATTCCTAATCTTAAAAAAAAAAAATGAAAGTGCATCATACCTATTGTGAGGATACGAAAAGAAGTGAGTTGCTAACTCTGTATATGATAAATGGCATTAAGTATGTATTGTAACAACAGCCTGTTTAGTCATCTGTTTATGTAGTGTGTTTACAGTATGTGCTCGGCGAAGAACACTTGAGTGTGTTTGTGTGCAATGGCCCGCCCATTACACCGCGTAAAACTTGGTGTGAGTGTGTATGAGGACACAGGAGCTCAAAACAAGCAGCACCTGGCTAGGATATTGAAGGATAAATGCTTCATGGTGGCCTGCTGGCCGCTAGTTTCACTGTACTGTCCTTGGTTTAGTTGGGATGGAAGAAAAAGCATTGCCAGGCACCCATGATGACATTCCTCTTCGACCACTTGTTGGTCATCTCCTCTCCACCGTTCTCCATTTGACACCTCTTTGTACTGAGCTGCTTTCATTATATTCCCAAGACTGAGTCAGAGTGTGTTACTGTGTGTACTGTCTGTCTGTGTGTGTGTGTGTGTGTGTGTGTGTGTGTGTGTGTGTGTGTGTGTGTGTGTGTGTATAACAAAAATCCAAGAATTCATGTAGTTGTGGAGAGGCACTGAGGATTTTGGAAGGGGCATTTCTTTCAGTTAAGACGTATATTATTATAACATATTCAACCTAGCACTCTCTCAACCTAAGTTCACAAAGTTTTTCCGCAGTTTTCTCTCTCTCTCTCTATATATATATTTTTTTAAGTAAAAGTAATATGTAGGTCAGCTCGTCTTTTTAATCCTGACTTGAACAAACTGGCAGGAAGGCAATGCGCCCCAGAGGACTCAGCAGCAGACGATGGTGGTGGGCTTTGGTTCTGCTTTGAGCGGAAACGTTTGGATCTGATGAAGAGTTGCCAAAGCCACCACAGGGGGTCGGCATGTGTGTAGCTCTGAGTGCATGAGTATATGAGGAAGAGAGAGCTTCATAGAGAGAAGAGAACAGTATGACAGTGTGTGCCGCGAAGCATGTTGACACGATTCATGTCATCCAGCACCCCTCCTTCTCCCGAACTCAATGATGCAATGGTGCTGCGGCAGAGTCTAACGGGAGTGATCAAGGCTGAGCGGGGGGAGGCTGGATGACGGAAGAGGCAGGTGCAGCCCACATTCTGGGACACTCCAGGGAGCAGGGGCTGGCTGTCTTCTGACACTGACAAAAACTGTTTGATCTCAGCTAACTTGCAGCCTAAATGGCAGTGTTTTCACACTTTAAGATCATTTGTCAAACATGCTGAATCAAGACTTAACTTATACTTCTAATTGCTAACAGGGTTGTGATCTGAGACTTAAAGAAGTAGAGATTGTCATGCTGGTCGGCAAACTGGATCGTCCATATTGTAGTTGATGCAACAAAGTTGTTTTATTGTAATGAACACAGATTTGCAAAGTTAATATTACAGACAACAGTGTACAGTCTGAAAAATTGTGGCCAAGACGCTGTATGTATTGAGCTGGATATTTTACATTTGAAAAATAAACTTGTCAATGCTCTCTGGTAAACAATCTCTAATGGTTACTCTGTTTCTATATTACCTCAACTAACTACTTCAAACCGTATCTTTGGCCTTTCTGTCTGAAAAGATGTGGCTACGTGGCTGTGCTAACAGTCAGCGGCGGGACCTCTATGGGGTCCTGGGATCTGAACAACCTGCCTGCAGCTTTAACCAAGCATGAAAAACCGTCAGCTCATATAATACCGGCAACTACAGCTTCGCACATTTTCCACCCTGAAACGGATCAAAACATCCAGTCGGAACCGGACCGGGCCAGCATGTCTTTCAGCCCTCGCCATTCTGTCAATTGAGAGTCAGAGACGAGTTTTACAACGCTGTGATCGACGTCTTTACGAGGAAAGAGCGTCGGATGGATTTTATGTACAAATAATCTACCGATTGGTGAGTCAAACTATTTTGGGCTTAGTGCAAGCCATTTGCCTTCATATTCAGTTGAGCAGTGTGTGTTTTCATTGTTGCTGACTGTGACTGACAAACATAATTGGCCGCTGTGCAATAATTAGAACAAAGATGGTTTCATAACTTGCATTCTGATGCTGGACATTAACTTGTGTGTGTGTGTGTGTGTGTGTGTGTGTGTGTGTGTGTGTGTGTGTGTGTGTGTGTGTGTGAGTGAGTGAGAGTGAGAGAGAGAGAAAGAGAGAAAGAGAGAGAGAGAGAGAGAGAATATATGTCACCCAGAGTATTTGTCTGAAATCGTAACTTTGCGGGAGCACAACTGTCATTGCGGTCTTCAAATCAGCGAGTTTTAGAAGTCCTAAGGTCCAGGTATAAAAGGTGTGGTGATCAGGCTTTTGCGTTTGCTGCCCCGAGACTCAGGAACAAGTTACCCCCCCCCGGCCCGATATTCGCACTGTTACAGATGTCGCTCTTTTTAGGTCCAAACTCAAAACACATCTGTTCAGTCTGGTTTGTAATACGTAGCAGCGGTGTGACGACTTCATTCTTTTGTTTCTTTGTGACCTTTTCTGATTTTACTGTTTTCTATGTTCACTCTTTCTATTGGATGATGTAATTTTACTCATTCTGTTAAGCACTTTGGGCCATGCTGGTTCTGGCATTCTTACTGACATCACCGCACATCACTGGTAATAGCGTGTGAGACCGAGCTGCTGGACTTGGGCGAGAGATGTGACCCATGTCCAGAATGTTCATAAAAATGCAGCGCAGGGACGATACAGACATTTCATACACACAACGTGTGTATCCGCCATTTGATCCGTGCTGGACCCGTTCATAATGAGTCAGCCGTCTCTCTATGAGTAGTGTCCATCACCCTCTCGCAGTTATAAATAGCCTATGTGACAATAAAATTTGTTTTGGTTAAAATCAACAAATAATCGTGAGAATAATCGTAATGAAAATTTTTATCAAAATAATAATAAGTGATTATCATTTTGGCCATAATCGTGCAGCCCCAATGTCTCCCCCCCTGTATCTCACCTGTACCTAGCTGTCCTGTCCATTAATGACGGAAAAGCCCAAAAATAAATAAATATAAAAAAATAACTAAAAAGAGACTCAAGTACACTGGGAGCCATTAAGGAGAGATATACACTCACCGGCCACTTTATTAGGTACACCTGTCCAACTGCTCGTTAACACTTAATTTCTAAGCAGCCAATCACATGGCGGCAACTCAGTGCATTTAGGCATGTAGACATGGTCAAGACAATCTCCTGCAGTTCAAACCGAGCATCAGTATGGGGAAGAAAGGTGATTTGAGTGACTTTGAACGTGGCATGATTGTTGGTGCCAGAAGGGCTGGTCTGAGTATTTCAGAAACTGCTAATCTACTGGGATTTTCACGCACAACCATCTCTAGGGTTTACAGAGAATGGTCCGAAAAAGAAAAAACATCCAGTGAGCGGCAGTTCTGTGGGCAGAAATGCCTTGTTGATGCCAGAGGTCAGAGGAGAATGGCCAGACTGGTTCGAGCTGATAGAAGGGCAACAGTGACTCAAATTACCACCCGTTACAACCAAGGTGGGCAGAAGAGCATCTCTGAACGCACAGTACGTCGAACTTTGAGGCAGATGGGCTACAGCAGCAGAAGACCACACCGGGTGCCACTCCTTTCAGCTAAGAACAGGAAACTGGGGCTACAATTTGCATAAGCTCATCAAAATTGGACAATAGAAGATTGGAAAAACGTTGCCTGGTCTGATGAGTCTCGATTTCTGCTGCGACGTTCGGATGGTAGGGTCAGAATTTGGCGTCTACAACATGAAAGCATGGATCCATCCTGCCTTGTATCAACGGTTCAGGCTGGTGGTGGTGGTGTCATGGTGTGGGGAATATTTTCTTGGCACTCTTTGGGCCCCTTGGTACCAATTGACCATCGTTGCAACGCCACAGCCTACCTGAGTATTGTTGCTGACCATGTCCATCCCTTTATGACCACAATGTACCCAACTTCTGATGGCTACTTTCAGCAGGATAATGCGCTGTCATAAAGCTGGAATCATCTCAGACTGGTTTCTTGAACATGACAATGAGTTCGCTGTACTCAAATGGCCTCCACAGTCACCAGATCTCAATCCAATAGAGCATCTTTGGGATGTGGTGGAACGGGAGATTCGCATCATGGATGTGCAGCCGACAAATCTGCGGCAACTGTGTGATGCCATCATGTCAATATGGACCAAACTCCCTGAGGAATGCTTCCAGCACCTTGTTGAATCTATGCCACGAAGAATTGAGGCAGTTCTGAAGGCAAAAGGGGGTCCAACCCGTTACTAGCATGGGGTACCTAATAAAGTGGCCGGTGAGTGTAATTTGAGTAGTGAGACACCCCGATGATCTATTTTCTCTTTGGTAATTTGGAGTCGAGAATCATTCTGCTTGATGATGGTTAGATAAATGTCAGTTGAAGACTACAGCCATACAGTATATCCCATAATACTGTATGTGACTCAGGGGCAGATGCATAGACTGTTAGTGAAGCCAAAGCATCTCAAACCCATTCACGGTTGGTCAAGCAGGTGAATGGTCGGGGCTTTGATACCGTGGCTCCACCTCTTGATCACTATGATGTTCCACAATAACAGGATAACGGCGCCCATACCCAAGATATGTTTTGTAGAGTCAAGTGGAAGTGGAGACGTGTCGTCCATTTTTTTATTTTTATTTTACAGTCTATCATGTGTCTTCTGTAGTGTATGAGCAAAGGTGATTTAAGTTGCCCCCATTTGCAGTGTATTAAAATGTAAAAGATTGTGTGTCCAGGTAAGGAGGGAGCAGATTGAAGTGTAGATTTAGATGTGTGGAGTTCATACCTGACTGTGGTCTGGTTACAGCACTCTCATACACAGGAATCCCCTCACCCACGTTATTGAAGGCCTTCAGTGTGATCACATAGTGGGAGCTGGGGTCTGAGAGAGAGAAAGAGAGAAAGAGGTTGACAGTGTGTGGTGAGAGAGACAGGAAGAGCGAGATAAATTAGATATTGCACCATCTAATCAAGCCAAAACTCTCGAGAATCTCAACTCATAATTGCAATAAAGGCCAGAATGAACACAATTTGATTACAATTATTCCTCTTACTGTGATTGTAAGGCTTCAATGATGCATATTTAGATATTTTGCAACAATTTCTCCCCCAAATCTATCCATTTCCTAAGATTATTTTGAATGTATGATCCATTTCTATACCCCTTCCCAAAGCTTTGATTACTGTAGGATTATTGTTGGTGAGTAATTATTATTAATAATAACCGACAACACATAATGACCTATCGAAACACAATTGTATATTTCTTATGGAGCAAAATGTGTGTCTTGCATCAGAGTGAAATCCATACTTATTAATCAATAAGAATTATAAAAACAGTGACTTTGAGTTTTATCAAGGTATTGTTTCATCTAAAATTATAAAAGGTACACTAAAGGTACAGTGAGGAAAATAGGTATTTGAACACCCTGCTATTTTACAAGTTCTTCCACTTAGAAATCATGGAGGGGTCTGAAATTGTCATCGTAGGTGCATGTCCACTGTGAGAGACATAATCTAAAAAACTAAATCCAGAATTCACAATGTATGATTTTTTAACTATTTATTTGTAAGATACAGCTGCAAATAAGTATTTGAACACCTGTCTATCAGCTACAATTCTGACCCTCAAAGACCTGTTAGTCTGCCTTCAAAATGTCCACCTCCACTCCCTTTATTATCCTAAATTAGATGTACCTTTTTGAGGTCGTTAGCTGCATAAAGACACCTGTCCACCCCATACAATCAGTAAGAATCCAACTACTAACATGGCCAAGACCAAAGAGCTGTCCAAGGACACTAGAGACAAAATTGTACACCTCCACAAGGTTGGAAAGGGCTACATGACTGTCAATCTCCCTCGGACTGGGGCTCCATGAAAGATCTCACCTCGTGGGGTCTCAATGATCCTAAGAAAGGTGAGAAATCAGCCCAGAACTATACGGCAGGAGCTGGTCAATGACCTGAAAAGAGCTGGGACCACCGTTTACAAGGTTACTGTTGGTAATACACTAAGACGTCATGGTTTGAAATCATGCATGGTACGGAAAGTTCCCCTGCTTAAACCAGCACATGTCAAGGCCCGTGTTAAGTTTGCCAATGACCATTTGGATGATCCAGAGGAGTCATGGGAGAAAGTCATGTGGTCAGATGAGACCAAAATAGAACTTTTTGGTCATAATTCCACTAACCGTGTTTGGAGGAAGAAGAATGATGAGTACCATCCCAAGAACACCATCCCTACTGTGAAGCATGGGGGTGGTAGCATCATGCTTTGGGGATGTTTTTCTGCACATGGGACGACGACATGGGCGACTGCACTGTATTAAGGAGAGGACGACCGGGGCCATGTATTGCGAGATTTTGGGGAACAACCTCCTTCCCTCAGTTGCAGCATTGAAGATGGGTCGAGGCTGGGTCTCAACCCATCTTCGAGACCCTGCCTTGACAGCTTCTCTTATTGTCAACATGACAATAACCCGAAGCACACAGCCAGGATAACCAAGGAGTGGCTCTGTAAGAATCATATCAGGGTTCTGGCGTGGCCTAACCAGTCTCCAGACCTAAACCCAATAGAGAATCTTTGGAGGAAGCTCAAACTCCATGTTTCTCAGCGACAGCCCAGAAACCTGACTGATCTAGAGAAGATCTGTGTGGAGGAGTGGGCCAAAATCCCTTCTGCAGTGTGTGCAAACCTGGTGAAAAACTACAGGAAACGTTTGACCTTTGGAATTGCAAACAAAGGCTACTGTACCAAATATTAACATTGATTTTCTCAGGTGTTCAAATACTTATTTGCAGCTGTATAATACATACAATACATACAAATAAACAGTTAAAAATCATACATTGTGATTTCTGAATTTTTTTTAGATGATGTCTCTCACAGTGGACATGCACCTCGATGACAATTTCAGACCCCTCCATGATTTCTAAGTGGGAGAACTTGCAAAATAGCAGGGTGTTCAAATACTTATTTTCCTCACTATAGCTACATAAGAGTGACATGACACTGTCATGACACTTGTCATGACAAAAAGGAATGACACTTACTAAAAGAAGTGTTATATACACGTTTATGACTTGTTTATAACATGTTCGTGACAGTGTCATGCCACTCTTATGTAGATACCTAAGTGGAAGCAGTTAATGTTAATAATTTGTGTCAGTTTCTCAAAGGTTTTGATACTATTCAGAAAAATGGAACAGTGGGACCAAGCAGACCTTTCATTTGACAGTTCATTTGCTTTGATGACAGCAAGAATTAAAACAACCAATACAAGTTTGTTTTATTTAAACATTTTTGACCTTTGATTATTGTGTCTCAATTAGGCCAATCTGTATAATTAGTGGCTCAGGTGTGTGGTGGAGAAGATCTCATTAATTCTGTAAATACTCATTACTAGGCACAGATTAATTGCTTCATAGTGTGTGTGCGTGTTTTTGCTCATTTATGATTAAAATGTCAAACCACCATCCGTCAGTTCTATTTTCAAGTAGGACAATTAAAGCATTGTTTTAAATGCTGGCAAAGATGAATTTGTCTCAAATCAACATCTCAGTAAAAAACAACAACAAAACAAGTATTTCACTATTATGAGAAACGTACCAATAGAGGATAAACAACAGTGGTGTGTTCTTACCGAGGTTCTCTATAGTGTAGTAGCGCTGCTTGTAGTCTACTTTGATGGTCTTTGCATGGGGACTGCCGATGCCATAGCTGATGGTGTAACCGCGCACCACAATGTCCTGGTTCTCTGGCGGCGTCCAGCTCACCACGATGCTGTTAACCAGCGGCCGGACATGGAGAGAGCTGGGCTGGTCTGGCACACGGGATTCTGGCAAGGGAAATGCAGGAAAAATGTCGAGTTCTTCAATTCCAGAGAGACAATTAGTTGAAAAAAGCAAAAAAGCTTTTGTCTGAAAAAGACAAAAGCGTAGGGTTTTACCATCCAGGTCGCTCTCAAACGTCTCTGCTGTGGTCCACTCTGTGGCAGGTCCCGTGCCATTCACCGTCATGGCCGACACCCGGAAGGAGTATTCTGTCCCACGGTCTAGACCTGGACAGATAACACGAACCAGTCAGTTTCAAAGAACGGGATTCCTGGACAGCAATACAAATAAAACTTCACTCTATTTTAAAAACCTGATTTTTTAAAACTCACTGGTCAATTGGGGTTTTGTAACACAATAAATATTTTGAAAGCACAAATATTTTTAAACAATACAATATATTTTAAACAGATTTTTAAGGAAAATCTCTGGGGAAATGATGGCGGGTATTCAGACTGAGCTGTAAACTAAATTTCAAGCAGCAATACAAATAAAACTTCACTCTATTTGTAAAAACCTGATTTTATTTTATAACTCACTGGTCCTCTCTCCTTGGCTGGTCAATTGGGGTTTTGAGTAACACAATAAATATTTTGAAAGCACAAATATTTTAAACAATACAATATATTTTGAATCCAATACTCTGCAGATTTTAAGGAGAAAATCTATAAGTCTGCCTGGGGAAGGATAAAGTGAAGGTTTCTGTGGTGCAATTAACTTTCTTTTCCACTAAATGTTATTGAAGTGATTGAGATTTCTTTTTTTGCATTGATTAACTTGTTTTTGTGGGTAAACATAGGATACATTTATTTAAAAAGTGTTAAAAAGAAAAGTGTGTAATAGCAGCCAGCCCGAAAAGTATAACACTAAGGCGCCAAAAAGAGTAGAAAAAAAACTTTTGGAGTCTGAATTTTTGTTCATATTTTAAAGTCCCTTTCAGAAAAAGCTGTTTCACTGTTGGGTGCCAGCATTGGTATTCACAAAAGATGGGGAACGCCTGCTGACAAATGATGTGTTGCTGTATTAATTTTCTGTATGAATTTTCATCATCATCAAATTGTTCCATTTGCAAGCTACACACTAATCCTGTAGTCTTTTTTCTCTGTAGCCACTATTCTGGGCCACCCTTGGGGGTAGCTTGTGAGGACAGCCAAACTATCCGTGCCTCCAAGGCTACAACATCTCCTTCTAAACGCTTTTGAACCAACAACCCCCCCCTCCTCTCTGTTTCACCCCCAGAAAGTTCAAAAAAAAAAAATTTACTTTTAAGTCTATATTCTCTTTGATGCAGCACACAGCGTGAGGCTGGGCCACTTGAAAGTTTCTGAGACAACATCTAATATTAATCATTGCTGTGTGTCTCTGGTGATATTGTGCATATTTTGATGGTAGCAGCGGGTAACGTTCTGGTGAAGCAAGACATGTAACTCTATCTTAAAGTATTATAAAATGCAAATGTTGACTGAATAAACAGACTTACAGCCAGACTGACTCTAAACCACATATGAGACATGTCTTCAGTCTCAAGATCATTTCAAATACTGTAGCATGTCCGAATTATCTAACAGTATCTAAGATACAAACAGCAGAGATAAAACGGAGTCTGATAGCATAAATGTTTTGATGTAGGACCTATATAAAGCATCAAAAGGGAACATTGGCATGTGGTACTCACTAAGACCAAAAAACAAGAGTTCTTTTTCTGGATCCACCATCTTAAAATGATGTTCAACAATTATATAGAACGAGTTGGAGATTGGTTATTGACCTGAATGTAATACTGCTGTAGATAAGCTGTGTCATCAGTCAACGGCACAAATTATTCACAGTGATAGCAAAGTAAAATTTGGCCACAAGAGTTGACTCGAGATATTTTTAAAATGCATTTTAAAGCCAGGTGTGAACTGCTGGCCAGTCAATTGCTTCACAAACTGGATGTAAAGTGCTTGGTCTAAACTGAGAAACTGCGATGGAAGACAAAAAAAACTTGAGGAGCCATTACCGTCGATGAGCTTGTAAAGCTGGGTGCCTCCGGTGGTCTCGGCTGCTTCACTCCTCCGGGATCCTTTCCGGTATCGTATCTTGTAGCCGGTGATCTCCCCATTCTGTCCGTTAAGGGGCGGGGTCTGCCACCGAAGCATGATGCCCTAAGGAACAAAAAAAAATTAAGATGGATGAAACAAAAACCTATGTTTAGCACACATGGGACCATCTGGTTTCAAGCTTGCAGCTGTAAAGGTGATCTCATGGCTTGGCAGGTATCATCACACCTTGGCATACAGTAGGCGTTTGTGTTCACGTAGCTCTGCAGGTTTGCTGACAGAAACATTGTCTCACCCGCCCCTCCCCTCGCCTCCTGACAGTGGAGCAAATGGGAGGGCTCCACAAAAAACAAAACACCCCTTTGACCATGAGTGATGCAGTGCATACTGACGCATTAGAACAAAACAAACAATTGAAGGAGAAGTCCTGATGAGTGGGGTGTGCATGTGGTCAGGTAAACCCTGCAGAGACTCTGAGGCACAGAGATGAATGCAAAGCGTTTTCTGGCAGGCCCGCGCTGCACTGTTGTGGGATTCCTGCATTTCAGTTTTGTGTGTGTGTTTAAAGAGATAGGTGGGAGGGGGGGGAAGCCCAGCGTGTGAGAAGAGTTAATTAACGCTTCCCCACTGTCACACTGATTCACAAAAGCCTGAATACATGTGAAGGGCACACACACGTTGCTCCCCAGCCAAGTCAAGGGAATTGCGCAAATTAAATTTGTGCTAAGTGTGTTTAATTATTTCATTTTTCTTATTTCACTATTGGTCCCAACTTGTTATTTCACCCTTCTTCTCTCTAATCATGGAAACCGGTTTAATTGACTTTTGGAAAACCACAAGGAAAAAGTGCCAAAAGGGAAAAAAGGTGCAAAAGAAAGACCACAAAAACATGATTTTCAGGTTGCCTCGCAGGTAGAAGATTTGTTGTTTCTGCTTGACAAGGCCCACAAGAGGAGACTGAATATTAAATGCATGTTAATTAGTTTTTTCCCCCCTAGTGGCTGGGTGTATCAAACAGCTAATTGCATAAATGCTTTGCATTTATAGATTAAGAATTATTGACTTAATGAGTGTTTACATTCAGAATTAAACAACAGAGAAAATGTAGAAGACTAATTTCAATAACGGTTAGTAATGAAGGATGCCAGATGTTTGTTGCATAGCTTTAAATGGGGGTATTCTGGTTCTATTTGGGGAGGGACAGCTGGATGTACACTATCCATTGAAGAAACAATTCTGCTACAATTCCTATCCTTTCCACAGAGTGTCTCCTCTTCATTTTACTTTTACCATTAGCATGAGAGTGCTTTCTCGCCACAAATCTCAGCTGAGTATCCCTCAGCATGGGTGGCCAGTTCTCACTCAAGCTGTGAGTGTGTGATAGGACTGTCTAGTTTTATTTTCTTTGACAGTTATCTCTCACTCAGGCTCGGCATCGTAGGGCTGTACTCTCCCAGTCGACTGGTCGATTTATTGGTTGATACGTTCTGGCTTGACCAAAATTCTGATTGGTTGATTTTTTTGCCGTGTTAATTTCATCAGGTGGAAGCATAGACCATTACGGTCTATGGGTGGAAAGCACTAATTGCTAATGGGGGGTTTTCAGAGCATCCCTGTTTCACAGGTAACAGTCTGTCTTCAGAACACCCCCCTTGTTTTCTCTTTTTTTTGGATTAGACCAACACACTGGGGACAGAGTGAAGAAAAGACTTAAAAAGCCTTGTTTTAGTGGTTTGCTGAATATTTATTTAATTGTGAGTGTTTAATTTACAGTCAGTCCTCCTCTACCATGTCAAAGACATCGGCAGTGTGGCAGCATTTTACAAAAATAGACAACGTAAAAAAGTTTGCATATCGCAGCTGGACTACAAACATGCCGTATCACCTATAAACGGTAAGCTAACTTGTCTGTGTTAGGTTGCCCTGTCTGTTTTGAGTAGGCTATATGAACATATTTCATTGTCTAATAATCGTTTTATAACTACCGGCGCACCCACCCGCAACGGCAGTAGCGTTCCCCAGACACACCCAGACCCCGCTGGATGTTAAGCCTCTACCATCCAAACGCTAAAATAATATCACGGAAGGAATTGTCGACTTTATTGCTCAGGATATGAGGCCCATTACTGTTATGGAGGGGTGAGGTTTTAAGAACTTGTTTATATACAGCGCCAGCACGCCACACCATCACGCAAAATGTGAGGGACTCAAAGAGAAAGTTTCAGTCAATACAACACAGCGAGGCACTGAGCTTGACCACAGATATGTTTAAATATACATTAAAGTGGACGTGCCTTTTGTGTTTAAGAGTAAAAGCTTTAAATTAAGTCTATTTGTGTCTGAGCCGCGAGCCCGAGCTCAGATGTTCAGCCGTGCGAGGACATGCACAGAGTGCTGATAGAGAGCTGTCCCGAGCCGACAGACGAGTGGCATTTCACTGCTAAATAATTAGGTCAAAAACGATTTAATATACTGCAAATAGCCTACAAGGACAAGTACTGCAGTACAGTTAATTAATCTAGCATTTTTCCCGCCCCTCCGCAACCCCCCCCAGATGATTTTTAGTCGAAACTTTCACGACTTCAATCGACCAAGATTCTCCTTGGTTGAGTACAGCCCTGCTGCATCAACAACCAAAGGGCTAAAAGTGACGGCTTCTGCTTTAGTAGTCAATGCATACACCCCGTGGTTTTCCGTATCTTCTTCTCTGTGCTGCTCTTGGTTTGCACTTGCTGTCTCACATGTCATGAGTGAGTACCATCTTTTTTTCAAATTTAATCCATCACTTGGGTGGAAATATACAATAAACAGGCCGACAGCTCTCTGATTGAAGATTGAATGGCTAAAGGGACAGGCAGCTGACGCCGGTTTCCTGTGTTAATCAAGCCTGCAGCCACCTCAGCAGGCTTATCTAATCACGAGTGTCACGCAACAACCTCAGTATGTATACATTGGATATAACAATGACAGTGAGTTGGGCTGCTTTGGCTGTAATAAATCTGATAGTTAACTCTGAGAAATTCAATCTAGATAAAACAAGTCTCACATTCAAACACTTAAATCTGTTATAAATGTGTTCTATTTATTATGTTGCCAGGATAGCTTTGAATACAGCATCCCTAGGCATCTAGGTTAACTGGGCTTATTTAGTTCAAATGTGAACATCCTGAGCGTTGTATTATATTATTTTCAGTGCGTCGGCATCTCCCAGGGTAATATTGTTCTGTATCCATTTGAATTTGAGCTGCAGGCTTGTTTGCCAGTTACTGTACAGACGGAGAGTGATACAGAGCATAAAACCCTCTGACAGGCGAGTCTCCTGCCGATAGGAGGATCGATCAGGGTTCACACCCCCTCTTAACCAGCTGGGCCTAAAGGCATCTGACACAGCTTATCACACAGAGAAACAATTGTGTTCTGGGCTGCAGGCTATGTGCTGTATTTGTTCAACTGTTTGTGTGCAAAGAGTGAGGGTTTGTGGATTTGGTGAAGTGGATACATACACTGTGAACCAAACAGTCAAGTTGTTTTGGTGCATTTCTCATTTGTATGTTGCATCCAAGGCAGTTACACGTCCTGCAAATTGTCTTACCTTTGAGTTCTGAACCTCCAGAGTGAGGTTTTGAGGAGGAGCACTTGGTACTGTAAAACAAAACAAAACAATGTCTTCAGTGTGAAACAAAACTGAAATTAGATTAGATAATCAAATAAATCCAGTTGTTGATTTACAGAAAAAATATTTTTTAAAGGGATTTTTCAAGTAAAAATGCCAGCAATCCCATAGTACCAGCTTCTCAATTGTAAAGATATGCTTTTCTCTGCATTATGAGACTGAATAATTAAGGTTTGAGTGTGTTAGTCTAAAAACAACCTGGCAATTTTATATCATCACCTTGGGCTCTGGGAAATTGTAATATTTCACATTTCTAACATGTTATAGACCAGGGATCTTTAACAAAAGGTCTGTGACGAATGATGATGAATTGATTGATGGAGAAAATAACTGGCATATTAATTGCAAATAAAAATTGTTGTTCAACCACAAAGTAAGTTACTAAGTAAAATGTGTCTTGCTGGGTCTACGTTGACAGCATAGTGTAGCCTATTTAACATACATCCATACCATGTCACACAGGTATATAGGTGTTCAAGTAAATTAGGGAATGTTAAACTAAAAGCAGTCTTGGTAGATATTCTCTTCATCAACCGACTGACCGTCAGACAACGTGCGAACAACTACGTCATCGGTGGAGACGCCTGGGCCGTGCTTGTTATTGGCCACCACACGGAAACTGTACTCCGTGTTCTTCTTCAGCCCAGTCATGGTGTAGGACTGACTATCTACGTCAACGTCCTGAAAGAAAGGGAGAGGAGAACGTTACATTAAAAAAGTTGTGCGACTACAAATACAAACGTCTTCAAATCAGACATTTAAAGATTTTAAGACGTAACTAAAGTATACCTTCATAGATGAATGTGCTCACTGGCAATTTAATGTGAAGACAAGATGAAAATTATGTAAAGTTTAAATAAAGTTTTTTAGAAAAATGTTTTATTCTTAAAAAGGTTACCTGAGGAAAAAACATTCATTTATTTGAGTATTTCCCTACTGACATTTTGTCAGGTTTGATACTGGCACAAACATGATGTAAATGAGACAGTTCTAATTGATTTACAACCCAAGCAATCTCTCAAATATGGCAAACCTCCAAAATGTGATTTCATGATTTAATCACACTAACAGTGTTTGTAATTCTGTGTAAGAATGTCATCTTCCATCAAGAAACAAATTATGCCGCCTGTGATTACGACTTTTTGCTTTACAAATTGGGCACGCTGGCACATGCTCAATTACTTCAAGACAATTTGCATTCAGCTCTCTGCTTGTGACACTTTGAGAGAAATGTGTAGACTTCGTGGACATCTAATCTTGCCTCCAGAGCGGTCCGATCCCGACCTCTGAACTCGGGACAGAAGATCACCTGTGACCACATCACCCTCGAAAATACATCATTTTGTCCCTGACTTCCCCGTCCTTAAATATTTCATGTCCATTCAGCACTGTGTCTTTCTAACTTCATCTCTGCCCCGTCCCTTTTCTTCACCTCTTTCTTTTCTTTTCATTCCTCTCTTCATCTCTTGCCTTTCTCACCTTCTCGGCTCTCTTCTCCAGGGAGCTGAGACATCATTACTCTGCGCTGGCTGACATTTCATCCATTATCATATTAAAGGCTTTTTAATGCCTCACTGGCTTGCACACTGCTACTGCTGCGGCTGACTCAATATCTAACCAGCTAAATTCCACTCTTGTGACAGAGTTAGACCTGCAGAGAACAACTTGGTAAATCATATCAGCTTTATTTTTGGACAAAACATTTTTTGTGTGAGATGCATAATGAAGAGGTTGGCCAAAAAGCATTACAAAGAGTCTTTTGGAAAATGATTAGGAATTCCTTAGCTCATCACAACTTACATTAGGCTACGCAGTCATATTCTTCTATCTAATGAACCCTGCCAAAACAGCTAGTGTCAGCTACATACAGTAGTAAAAGGTCTGAGCGTGTGAGTAGTGAGACATAAACTGCAATCTATCTTAGTGTCTTTCTATGTCAAGCTTTTTTATTATTTTGTTTCTGAATCTGTAGTTCTGTGTGAAGCACTTTATGACTTCATTTTGAAATGTTATCTATTATTAAAAAAAAGTATAAAAAATAAAATGTCATTCTGGAGCAACTGTCACCAAAACCTGTGTAGAGCGATGTATTTAGATACCTGAAAACCTTTCTGCTATCATAAATTACAGGTGAGGGAGGATCACATCATACCTGTTCGTTGCCAAAGCTTTTGTCTGTGTAGTACAACTTGTAGGTGAGCATGTCTCCATTGCCAGTGAGGGGTTTGTCCCAGCTGAGAGAGACAGAGGTCGGCGTGTTCGACACCGCCTGCAGGTTAGGAGCAGGGCCGGGCACTTGGACTGAAGAAGGAGAGCAGAAATTAGAAAAAGATCAAACCTCACAATTTTTGTTTTGTTTCATCTTGAGCTCTCTCCTTTTTTGATGCTACATCTGGAAGACAGGAACTCAATTTAGCAATGTCCAGTGATTGCTGCCAAAAACACATTTCTTGGCTACTTCAAAGCCACATTTCCCCCGTGTTAGCAAAAGCTTAGATTAGAGATGGCTCAGTCCCCCCAGGACTGGGCTGCCAGCCATGTTGATTTGCTTGTTATTCCCACAATGTACAAACTGAAGGTGTGCCTCAACAAAAACATCAATGTTCATCTTGCATTCCACCAACATTTGCCTCAAGCTTCTATTTAGTGTGGTAGAGTCTTATTACGTCTGGTTATACAACATAGGGGCCAGGATTAGACAGAAAGAGTGTATTATAATGTGTCAGCTGTAGTTTTTGTAAAAGGAATAGAGAAGGACAGAAATGTCAATATTCAGTGTTTGGCAATGTGGTATACTATTTTAAAATACACTACCGGCCAAACATTTGTCACTTAAGAAATTTTCATTGCACTCCATTATAGACAGAATGCCAGCTGAGATCAGTTGCATTGTTTTTTAACCAGGGCAGCAGTTTTCAGATTACATTATGTGCTTACAAAATTGCAAAAACGTTCTCCAATGTTTTCTCAGTTAGTTTTTTAAAATGATATCAGATTAGTAAACAGAATGAGCCTTTGGAACATTGGATGAATGGTTGCTGATAATGGGCAATGTACAGTAGATATTGTATTAAAGATCAGTCACCCACTCAGCTGGTATTCTGTCTATAATGGAGTGGAATGGAAATTTGTAAGTGACTGCTTACTTAAGAAATGCTTATACAATTATTGGTCTTCCTTTAAACTTGGCACTATGTTGATTCTATAGTGAAGATCTGACATCTTATAAAAACAAGTGAGTTCTGACACTAAAATTGCACACACATGTCAGAGATATACGGCACAGTTACAGGCCAGCCTTACTGCTATCCTCACGAGTGGCTAGGCGCCTGCTGGCAGCCATTGAGCTGTAGTGTGTGTATTTGTGTGTGCGTCGATCCGTCCGCCCTCCAACCAAGGACATAAGGTATAGAAACGAGGGCTGACCTACAAAGTGACAGTGACTGAGCTGTAGCTGTGCCAGGAGGTAAGGCACATCCACCCGGACAGTGTGCTGGGAAATCCCCATCACAGCACTTTCAAATGTGGGTGAGACTGCGGGATAGGGAAGCTAACACGCTCAAACAAACAAAGAGAAAAGAAAGAAGTAGAGAACCACTTTGTCCCCTCTCCCCTCACTAATTTGTATGTGTCCTCCCCTCAAAACTTCCCAAGGAGCATCCCAGACTAGATGAGGGTAATGCTTCAGAAAAAACCTGGGATACTAATTTCAGACATTCACTACTCAGGTAGACATGGCTTAAAGCAACACACAGAGGGATTATAGTAAATGCTGGGGCATAAACAAGGAGACGCTTATAAGAAGAAAACGCAGCATTTCTCTGGTCTGCTGTTGGGTGGTCTGTCTTAACGCACAGCGCCAAACAGCCTCCTCTATGTGTGTGTGGTGTCTCTGTTTGAAGTGAGCGTATGCTGTATGTGAGTAAATATTTGTTTGTGTAAATGTTTATTTGCACATTTGTGCACTCCTTTTGAATGCATCCTGTTTGCATCAGTGTGCCAGTGTGAGCATGTTTCCAACAGTTCACCTTTATGTTCATGTGTCCTATTTACTGAGCACAAATAAATGAATGTTTGTGCGTGTTTGTGTGTGCGTGCGTCTTTACCTTCAGCCTGGGTGGCCACTTTGAGAGCTGCAGAGCTCTCTCCCTGGCCGTTGCTGTTGTGGGCCACGACCCTGAAGCGATATTTGGTGTCTGGCATGAGGTTCTGGATGGTGACCTGCATCTCTCCTGGACGGCTGGTATTCACTACTCGCTCCCTGATGAGGACACACAGACACACACGCAGCAGCAGAACATTTTAATAACTCTAATGTCTTTTATTAAAAACATGTTACATATTATATGTGAGTACATAATTGAAAGGATTAGTGTACTACAAAAAGTGTCTTGACTGTATTCATATTGCCTGGTACACACTTTATAGTTCTATATGATTGTGTATTGTACAGTACTTGTAACATCTTGGTAATAGACATAAGTGTGCGCATTTGCTACTTTATGCAAGGCATGTTAATTTAATTATTGATTCATCTTTTAATTTATTTTTTAATTAACAGGTCAATCATTTATTCTATGAAATGTCATAAAATTGTGTAAACGCTCTTCAAATCTTCCCAGAGATTGAGTTGACATCTTGCTTGATTTGTCAAAGCAGCGGACCAAAACTCAAAAGACATCAATCAACAATGATATAAACCAGAGAGAGCAGCAATTCCTCACAATGGTGAATCTGGAAACCGTTTATGGTTGATAAATGACTCAAATTACTATTTCTTTTGTCCATAAACTAAACAATTAATAAGGAAATGGACTAATGATGAGCATATTAAAACTCATCTGTCTATGGTAGAAACAGCACAGTTAGTTTTAGGCAAACGTGTACAACCACACTGTTTTTTGTCAAAAGTACCCTATGCTCCATGAATTTGCACATATAGTAATGCATGCATTTGCATCTCAAGGTCTAGCAGAGAGTAAAACAGTTTTATGTATTAAGCCACTTCTGAAAATGCCTTACAGCTTATATTACAGGAAAACATCAAAAGAAGCCAAAACGATGAAAAGAAATTGTGAAAAAATCCTCTCAGCTATTTCCTTCTCGTCATACACAGTAAATCCTCTCCACATGAAGCTGGGGGAAGTTATCGTAGAACCACTTAAAAAAAGTGTTTTGTGTTTTGTTTATACTTCGATGTTAAAAGATAATCCTTTGAGGAAGGAAGTTTGTTTTTAATTAATTACCACTTACTGCTATGATAAGTGCTTTAACTGTTTTAATTAGATATTATTAGAGTGGGCCGAGACTCCTGCACAACAATGTATGTATATTATTGCCCTGCTGACTCCAGCAGTAATGCATGTATTAGTACTCTCCTGGCAGTACTACAGTTTAGTGTGTGTACTACCTGCTAGTGCCCTCCTGGCTGTAGAAAACGGAGTAGGTTATGTCATCTCCATGGGGTTCGGCTGGCGAGCGCCAGGTCAACTTGATGAAGCGGGTGGAAACCAACGAAGCTACCACGTCCCGTGGGGCAGAGGGGGTGGGCCCTGCTGGACTGGCTACACCTCTGGAGCCTGGCGTTACATGGTCAGTAGTGTTAGGAGTCAGTGAGGGGGGAGGGAAAGAGGGCAGGGCTACATCTTTGGGTTGGGAGGAGGAGGGAGGGATGGCAAGTTGGGTGCAGTGAGACAGGGAGGGGCAGGAGACAGCGGCAGCGTGGGAGGGGATGGGGGAAATATCACGCAGAAAGGTCGAGGAGAGGAAAGGAGTTGAAATGGAAATGACAGTGAAACGAAAAGGAAGGAAGGAAACAAAAAAAGAAGAAAAAACAAAATAACAACCACATAACAAAAAAAAGCCTTTTGGCGTGACAAGTAACCACAGAAATAAAACACTTCTACTACACTCACAAAGCTGACAAATAAAAGCACAATACAAGGGGGACTACACATGCAGATCTACACACAGCTCTCTAATGTAAGGGTGGTGGGAGCACAACATGGCATCATACATTTCATTTTCATAGATGGCCTTCCCGCCAATCATTTGTGATTTAAAATGATTGGTTAGCATTTTTGTGACTGTCAAACAGAAGTGGACTTTGTTTTGACGGGGACAAAGCCACCTTCTAGTCCCCTCAAATGCACTCCAAAAAAACATCATATTTTCAGGGAATTAAACCGTATTATTTCAGACACGGTAAAACGACTAAAGACTATTAAGGTTTATTCTGAAGTCTAGATTCTCTCAACTAACACACCAGATGATGTTTTTTAAACACTTTTGCTGTCACATTCCACAGCTTAGCCACAGAAATGTTGGTGATTTCATTTTTTTTGGAGGAACGATCTGCGGTCAGACTCAGCGTGATCTGCTTTCCATTTGCCTGGCAAGTGGGCAAAATGAAACCATAGGGAAAGAATGTCAGTCTGTATGACATTTCCATTTGTTAACAGGTCAAGGAAATTGACTCGAGGGCAAAACTAAAACACGGAAAAGGTGCAAGGAAGGTGTGGTGTACTATTCCCGGAGAAATTGTTTCAAAATACAAAGCAGCTTTTGGCATCTTTGTCTGTCGTGGCATGTGGACAAACCACTAACCCGGCTGTAAGTACTTGTTTACATTTCAAATTCCCAGAGTTCACCGACTTTTGTGGTTGGAGAGATATGAAGGATTTGCGGCTATTTGGTCCACATACATACATTCTTCCACTCAATTCACCTTTATGTTTATGTGTCCTGTTTACTAAGCACATATAAATGTGCATGTGTGTGTGTGTGTGTACACCAAAAACCCTTTTTGTGTTGTGTTGGCTCAGTACCTCAGCACCTTTAAATTTGAAATGAAACAATGATTTATGAGGTTAAAGTGCTGACTATTATCTGTCATCTCAGATTATTTGACACAAACCTAAAACTAAAAAAACTAAATCAATTCATCATACGGTTTGGTTGCAAAAGTCAATGTCTGGCTGGAAATGCAACTGAGAGATGGAGCCGACACATCATTTAAGTTTATTCAGATGGATTGAGTGACTGGTGGGGCCAGTGAAGATCATTTCACTGGTTGGTCCTAAAACACACACCTGTTACCTTGTCTGTATGTTTAGGGAAATAATATTGGGGGACTAATGTATACATAGGGCTAGAACTCCTACACTTTACCTGGATTACAACAACCTCAAACAACCTGGAAGTCAACACTAACCTCAAAGCCACGGTTTCATTTCAAATCCAGTTGGCCAGAATGGAGTCAAAAAAAAGAGAAAACATCATTGTCCTAATACTCCCGGCAGTGTAAGTTACCAAATGCTGTACAATTAACCTCATTTACTGTATAATCTCTCTCACACACACACAGAGCAGAAAAGGTACAATGCCCTGGTGTCTAACAACATGAGACCATCACTACATAACCATAGAAGGCTCACAGGATGAACAAAAGCTTGAAGACTGTTTGTTGATGAGGAAGGGCTTCCGGCATTACTAAAATGTGAGCACAGAAGAGAACACAATCCAAGAAACATACATAGTGGTTTATATGTTTACACTCATAATAAATAGAAGGTCCCTTCTGTACTCAACAACTTTAAGCTGTTCTCTAGCTCACAAATAAGATAAGAAACATCACATTTAGTCTGAAGGCTTGACAGTTATAAATAAGGCCTGACAGAAGTCGAGCCACACTCTTGGACATGTATTGTATTGGCGTTTTTCCACTAGATGGTACCTCCTCGACTTTTTAGGTTTTCCATTACAAAAAAAAGTCCCTGCAACCTGCTAAGGTGAAAACCTGCAGCCTACCGATGGTCGGAGAGAATCGTCTAATCATTGCTAGAGACAGACTGGGGTTCTGAATAAACCCGCTGTGTTTAACCCGGATGTTGTCCTCGGGTCAAATTGACCAGTTTTCCTATATCAATGTTCTTTTTAACTACCCCAAAAATAGTATTGAGTAAAAGTTCACATATTCCAGTTTGTGATTATCAATTAACATACATTCCTTTAATAAGTTAGTGTTTCGTAATGTTGAAAACGTCAAAAAACGTGACAAACATTGAAAAAAGCGTCAAAAGTGTTGAAAAAAGGGAGAAAAACGTAAGAAAAAGTAAAAAACATCGATAAAAAGCATCAACAAAAGTGTTGATTTTCAATTTTGACGGGAAGACAACACAAGGATTAAGTAGTTTATCTAGCGATGTTTTTTTTGCTGCCTCCAGCTTCTTTTCAAACTAAATTTGTCTTCTGGCTGTGGAGAAAAACAACACACCTTCGATGTTCTGAGTGTGTGGCGTTAGGTCACGGCAGTTTCCTGCTATGACGACCTGCCACACTCGCCTCCCGCATCAGGCGGTACTAATCTGCAATGGAAAAAGGAGGACGGGCACCGCGGGCGAGTCGAGCAGGTACCATGTAATGGAAAAAACACCATGTGTAGACATATTTAGAAAGAGAATGTTCATGTTGGCTTTATTGCTACAGGCGTACTGAACTGTTATAGAGGAATCATTTGAAAGCAAACAAATAGAGCTTGAGTGTTGCTATAGAAAGAAAGGTATCTCAAGAGACCAAAGAGCGAAAAAGGTCACACTGCTTTAATTCTCTCAGTAATTATGTCTAGTGTGGATCTGGAGAAAAGAGGTTGGATGAAGCCAATATAATGAGGAATACCACATTACAGTGTCAGGTCAGACAAAGAGATACAGTAAATACGACTGAGAAATGCATTGTGGGATAAGCACAGGACCATTAGATGTAGTTTCCACCTTTATACACCTTGTCAGCTGTAGGTAATTGACATGCTGGGCAGTTTTCTGTGTCCTTCTGACAATCTGTCTTGTACATGCGTGCCTAAAATTGCTACTGTAAGGACGTGTCAGCCTCCCACTGCCACTGCCAAGCTCTATTCATAGCTGATTAATAGTGTCATTAGTCTCTGTGCCAGAGGTAATGAATGGCTGGCATTAAGGCTTAACGAGGAAGGTTACTCAAGATCTGCATAATGAATCTGGGAAACCAATATGCACAACAGTCAAGACAAAGACATGCATAGCAAAGCATTCATCTTAATGTTCAATGGAAGCCTAAGACCTTTTTGAAATTAAAATAATTGTAAGTAGCGTTAAAGTTCTGATTAAAGCCTTAAACTTTTATCTTGTGCCGCTAACGTCATAATCCTTTGCTGTGCTCCCCAGTGAGTGTGGCTGTAAAGTTACGCCAAGTATTTTTTTTCATCATCTGGTCTGAGTACACAGATAAGAGAGTTTACCTCACCGGCTCAGACAATGCACCTCCAACAAGAGAGCATCAATCTACTGGACGCAGATATCTGCCAGAAGCACCCACAGCACTGTAACTACAGATATCCTTTTTCACAAGGAATCCAACAAGCCATGCCAGGCTCTGCAAAATGGATTTTCTCAGAACTAGTTTCCATGTCTAATGTGGTTGGATAATGATGACTGCATAAAAGACAGATCAAGCACAATGCTAATGGTCCATTACTGAGTCACTACTTTTATCTGCCACAGAATGAACGGAGCAAGATTGAACAATGTACTCAAAAAGCCTAGTCCAGAGCTTTCAAAAAAACCAACACATCAGCAGACTGTCGGATTTAAACTGTAAGTCTTTGTCATTCATACAAACATGCACCATGTCGCGTGATGAGAAAATGTATGATTGAAATGCACAGACACTTTCAGAACACTTGCTGCTCTTATTGCTGCTCACAACTGCTCTTATTGGTTCTTACTGGAACTGTGGGTTCCTACGAACACTAGCTGACATCTATGGCTGCTGCTTTTTTTTTTTTTTTTTTTTTTACCCCTACCTCTCTGTAAAGATAAAACTGGAAAGATGAGCAAGCCTGACAGCTCATGATGTTAGAACAGCTCCTTACTGCACCAACACAAAAGAAACACAGTCAGAAAGAGAAGACAAAGTTTGAGGTGAAGAGAGAAATGGGGGAATGTGAGTAAAAGGCTGATCAAGCATGTTTTTCTTTTTGTTTGTTTTTGTTCTCTTCGTTTCCTCTCGACTAACTTGTCGAGAACAATAATAAACTCAATTTTTAACACAGTTTTCAACACTTACAAAGTGCTTTACAAGCAATACAACAATAACTGAAAAGCAATTATATGAACAATCAACGTGCCAGGCATTCATCAACAAAGGATAAAAGTGCTTTGTCCACAAGGGGAAATAATTAAATCCCTACCAATTTCACTGCGGGGGCACCCTTGTTAGGAACATAAGATTTCCCATTTGGACCTTTCCTGCACTTTGTGTTGTTACACCTTATCAACAGCTGAGAGGAAACCGACTGAGATCCAGTATCAGATTGGTGCAGCATATCAGTAACTGCACATTCCCTCTCGCCGTGATAAGCAGAGACAGTCAAGATTAAAGTGCAGCTTTAACCTTACAAAAGGCATACACTGACGAGGTGTTCACACTCGCTGACATAATCCGAAAAGAAAAAACTCTTTATGTCTCAGACTGATACTCCAAAAATGTCAAACAGCAGGCAGTCAACGGTTCCTCCCTCTCACTTTCTAGGTCAAGTTCACTACAATGAAAAAACTTTTTTTGAAATCTGGCACATTCCCCGAGAGAGAAATAAGCTTTTATTAATTAAAAGAAGTACATAACAATCCCAAAAATGAATGTTCTTCCTCATTGATTGGTTGAAATATTCTTTCTTCAACAATCATTAGTTGATGAAGATGCTGATGGTGGGGACAGAGGGGACGCATTAAAGTCAGGCAAATTAAGAGAAATAGCTTTTGAGAGATGTATGACTCGCATGGTCATGTACATATTATTGAAAAATGGGACAGCTGTTACTACTGATGCTGCATGCTTCATAATGCAGAAAGCATGTAGGTCAACATTCTGACAAAAACAGCATAACACAGCTTGTCTGCCTCACTAAGCACAGACCATAAATGCTGTTATAAAGGGTTTGGAGTGAGTCACAGATGTATTTATGACTCCATGCTCCCTAAACACTCCTGCAGCAGTGTGATCCCATCTGATCGATCCATGAGCATCCTGAATGCCATGTGGTGATCAAAAAAGCAAATAATTTAGCAGGATGGGGGGAGGGTTTTATTCTTCCAAGGATGGTCTATCTATCTATCTATCTATCTGGCGGCTGACCTCTAAAATCTTTGAGTGAAACAGTGTGTGTTGTTGTTTAACAACTAGAAGAGCTGCCCCTTTGAAATCTGCAGAGATTTCCTCTTAAATGGCAGAATTTGTTCAATTTTACTTGAACAAATTTTGTCTTGTTGTTCACATCCAAAATCAACATTCTTAAATTGCCTGAGGGCCTACATAAACAAGAAGAAGGGTATGTTTCGGATGGGATGATGGTATGTTTGCATCAACTCTGGGCCCTCTGGCAATTTACTTTCTGGTCATTTTTATTACATTATACATTACATGTCACTTAGCTAACACTTTTATCCAAAGCGACTTACAATTGCTATATACAGTGGGTTCGGAAAGTATTCAGACCCCTTTAAATTTTTCACTCTTTGTTTCATTGCAGCCTTTTTTCCAAAAATCAAAAAAAGTTCATTTTATTTCTCAGTAATGTACACTCAGCAACCCATCTTGACAGAAAAAACAGAAATTTAGAAATTTTTTGCATATTTATTAAAAAACAAAAACTGAAATATCACATGGTCATAAGTATTCAGACCCTTTGCCGTGACCCTCATATGTAACTCAGGTGCTGTCTATTTCTTCTGATCATCCTTGAGATGGTTCTACACCTTCATTGGAGTCCAGCTGTGTTTGATTATACTGATTGGACTTGATTAGGAAAGCCACACACCTGTCTATATAAGACCTTACAGCTCACAGTGCATGTCAGAGCAAATGACAATCATGAGGTCAAAGGAACTGCCTGAAGAGCTCAGAGACAGAATTGTGGCAAGGCACAGATCTGGTCAGGTTACAAAAAAAAAAATTTCTGCTGCAAAAGGTTCCTAAGAGCACAGTGGCCTCCATAATCCTCAAATGGGGGAACCAGAACCCTTCCTAGAGCTGGCCGTCCGGCCAAACTGAGCTATCGGGGAGAAGAGCCTTGGTGAGAGAGGCAAAGAAGAACCCAATGGTCACTGTGGCTAAGCTCCAGAGATGCAGTCGGGAGATGGGAGAAAGTTGTAGTAAGTCAACCATCACTGCAGCAATCCACCAGTCGGGGCTTTATGGCAGAGTGGCCCGAAGGAAGCCTCTCCTCAGTGCAAGACACATGAAAGCCCGCATGGAGTTTGCTAAAAAACACCTGAAGGACTCCAAGATGGTGATAAATAAAATCCTCTGGTCTGATGAGACCAAGATAGAACTTTTGGCCTTAAAAAGCGGTATGTGTGGAGAAAACCAGGCACTGCTCATCACCTGTCCAATACAGTCTCAACAGTGAAGCATGGTGGTGGCAGCATCATGCTGTGGGGGTGTTTTTCAGCTGCAGGGACAGGACGACTGGTTGCAAAGGGAAAGATGAATTCATCCTGGACGAAAACCCAGAGTGCTCTGGACCTCAGACTGGGCCGAAGGTTTACCTTCCAACAAGACAATGACCCTTGCTAAAATAACGAAGGAGTGGCTTCACAACAACTCTGTGGCTGTTCTTGAATGGCCCAGCCAGAGCCCTGACTTAAACCCAATTGAGCATCTCTGGAGAGACCTGAAAATGACTGTCCACCAACGTTTACCATCCAACCTGACAGAACTGGAGAGGATCTGCAAGGAGGAATGGCAGAGGATACCCAAATCCAGATGTGAGAAACTTGTTGCATCTTTCCCAAAACGACTCATGGCTGTATTAGATCAAAAGGGTGCTTCTACTAAATACTGAACAAAGGGTCTGAATACTTATGACCATGTGATATTTCAGTTTTTGTTTTTTAATAAATATGCAAAAATTTCTAAATTTCTGTTTTTTTCTGTCAAGATGGGTTGCTGAGTGTACATTACTGAGAAATAAAATGAACTTTTTTGATTTTTGGAAAAAGGCTGCAATGAATCAAAGAGTGAAAAATTTAAAGGGGTCTGAATACTTTCCGTACCCACTGTATGTCAAAGGTTGCACGCCTCTGGAGCAACTATGGGTTAAGGGTCTTGCTCAGGGATACATTGGATGATGTTTGGCAGTGAGAATTGAACCCAGATCTCCCACACTCGAGATGCGGCACCAAGCATACATTTGAAAATCTCACAGCACGTAATTGGATAACACTACGACCAATCACCCATACACTTAGCTACCAGCGGAGCTAACTGGTAGATTAAACTCCTGCCGTATCCGATCGGCAAAACAACAAAAAAGCCCTTGCAAAGGAAAGATTTGAGCGCCATCTTCTGTCCTTCTATTAGATTAAAAGCCAAGTCCAACTTGTTCATTGAAGCGGCCAAAGCCGTTTCAAACAACTGGTGTTCATCCGTAGCCATCTTGTAATGTTTACTAATGATTTTGATGTTGCAGCACTGTCGTCATCTGTTCAGCTCCACTCTGGCCCGCCTATGTCAGATACACCAATGTGATTGGTACAGCTC
Source organism: Etheostoma perlongum (assembly GCA_026937815.1). Classification (NCBI taxonomy): domain Eukaryota; kingdom Metazoa; phylum Chordata; class Actinopteri; order Perciformes; family Percidae; genus Etheostoma; species Etheostoma perlongum. Next base: position 24,180,578 of record CM049371.1, on the reverse strand, counting down.
CACTACAAGGGCATAGTTAATGAGCAGCATTACTGAATGCCAGAGTGACTCGCTGAGCAAATTCAAATTGTGCTATCGCGAGAACTCTGGATTTCCAGGGTAACAATCCCTGCTCTGGGCTCTCAAAATAAACATTACACACAGGAGATTCATGTGTGGGGATGTGTAAAATGCCATACACATTCTCCTGAGTCTATCCACAGATCTAAAAACGCATGGGGAAACTAATGGCCCTATTTGGAAATTATGACAGTAATTGAATGGGGTCGGGTACATCAATAATTAATCATCCCGTTTGTACATACAGCGTCCCTTCACCATCAACACATGTACCTCCTTGATCCTTGAGCCACTGGTGAGTTAATGTGGGTGTGATTGCTTTGTTCCCCTGAACGCCTTGCTTCCACACACACACACACACACACACACACACACACACACACACACACACACACACTTGCAGAAACATGCACGCTTATGGGGCCAACAGCTGCTTTCCCAGACTCTGTATGCAAATTAAGACGTGTTGCTCTCCCTCCCACTTTGAGAAATCTGCATCATATGCATCACGTGCTCCACATGCTGGCTGGGAGAGCAAAGCGAGGCCTCTCGGGCTCGCCATTCAAGCAGATCAAAACAGCGAATAATGCTGCACATCTACAGAGCATTTCGCCACTACTGTCCAAGAACGGAAATTGGCTTTTCTCTCTGCAATTCCCCGCTTTGTATCTTATTACTTTGGAGGTACACAAAGACAATTCAACTTTTCCAGGGGAACAGAGCAAGCATGGGATGAAGTAATTGATTTCAGAGAGGCAGCAGTGTGTATGTGTGTTTACAGGCACTTGCAACGTTATGTTTGAAGTGAGTGGAGCTGCACAACCAGGAAAAGGCTGAAAAGGTCAAAAAGGATGTTTTCAGAAATGGGAGCAGCTGCACAACCCTTGAGACCCTGACTGACAAACAGGCCCGCTAATCAGACTTCTACCAATAAAGCAGCCTCCATGGTTTGGACCCACTGGGAATCTGCTATCGCACGATGCTAGCCGGCAGCGGGATGCCCACAACCTACTGTGATGTTACTCACTATTCTACTTTTAGCTTATGGAAACTGGGAGGCTCAGTGGAGAAAAGGCGGGGGGGCTGCTAACAGGAAAAATAAAAGCTCCAGCTATGGTGGCGCCACTTACAGGGGTCAGCTGCCTGCAGCTAAGGGAAGGGTGTGAAGGGAAAGTGATGTTTTTGTGCCATGTGGTACTTCCAATTACTGCACCCAGAGGACTGCCTAAGTCCAAAAACATCAGATCGGCATCCTGAATGAGTGTGTTGGAGGTGGATGGTGTTTTATTGTAAATAAGGGCACGTTTTAATCAGGTGTGCAAAACAGACCGTCAGGAAAAAGGCAGATCTTTCACTCATACCTAAAACTGGTGTTAATAACAACACTGACCTTCAAAAAAACAGCACTGACGCAGGCAATGAAGGCCACTTTTTAACCTTTTTTGGCTTTCTTGTGCAAAACAAGAGCAAAATAGGGACCCATAACATTTTGCAGTTAGCACTTGGGCGACAGACCATTTATAAATGAGGTACAGCCTTTCACTGCAGTTGAGTAAATACAATCCATAGAAAAGTTCTGTGCTGAGCCACAGCTTGTGTACACACACACACACACACCTGAGAGACAGAGCCACAACACAAACACTTACTTTGTCATCAGCGCCTGAATAAACAGCAATTCGGCAGAGACTCCTCACAATCAATTTCGGCTACAATCCCTCTGATCAACTTCCTACAGCCCCCAGTGAGGGAACACATTCACTAATCACTAACATCATGCGTGTGTGCACACCAAAGAGATTTTGTGTGTATTTCTGTCAAGACCCTGTGTGCACGTTTAAGGGCCTTAATCCCCAAATTTGAATTTCAATACATTTTGCTACGAGGCAGAATTTAGTGGGATATATTCAAATTTACATATATTTAATATTCTCCATCAAACGCCGCGGATTTGTTTTTGTTCCCTTTTCATGATCACAAGCATTTATGAATATAACTAAAATGTTCTAAATAAAACAATATTATCTTATCTGTTTAATCAACCATATTCCATTAATAGCAAATAATACTCAAGTCTGACTGCAGGTTAAGAGAAGATACTTATTATTATTATTATTATTACTACAATAGCACCCGCAGTGTACAGAACCTGCAGCTGTAGCTGTTAAAGAACAGTTACATTTGCAGTTGATTAAAGTTTTTTTAGTGGAAAAGGATTCAACTAATTTTTCGGAGGCAATTTTATCCCCAGTTGCACTTTATTAGTTTGTGCTTAGTGCCAACAACAGACTCCTCTCCCCCTTTTAGGCGTCTTATCTCCGTTCCTGCTGCATCCCGCCAATGGGATGTTGATTATAATATAATGTTGACTTTTAAAAATTGCAATTTTGAAAATAAACACCACCACTAACAGCAGCCTTAAAAATGAACATAGCGTAAGGGGCGAATTGGCCATCTGGCAATTCTGGCAAATGCCAGAGGGGTTGGACCATTTTTTTTAAATGTCAATTTTTTTTTTTTTATACAAATAAATTGCAGGCTGACAACACATAGGCTGGGCTTTTATCGCTTGCATTATTTCACTATGGTTATTATAATAATAATAATAATAATAATAATAAATATTAAGCTTTTGGCCAGTTGGCAATGGCCAGCATGGTCCAGAGATGGGCTGACCGACCCAATCGGAGGTTCCTCTGGGGACCAGCTGCACAGCGAGAAGCCACTGCTGAAGGGCGCAGAGTTTTGCCAGAGCTCCAACTGCTGTCTGTCTGCGGGGCCGTCTGACAGCATCAGTATCAAATTGAGACGGTTTCATTACCGGTTAAAAACGTCTCGTTGTCACGTTAAATAGTAGTCTAATTCAGTGTTTCGTAACAGTTGGTTTTAACGCCTGATGCAAAGTGCAGGCCTATGGGAGTACACATGAAAACCCTGAACAAGCAGCGTCTTTCTGCTGTGCTCCGTTCAATGTCTAGTTTTTCTCACTGCAGAACATCTAGTACAGGTATGTCCAAAGTCCGGCCCGAGTCATATGTTGTAAGCTCAAATGTTAACAAACTTTGCATTACACATAAGTCATGTTTAAAATGAACATGACCTTAAGATTTTTAGCAACTTCAAGTTTAAGGTACTCCATACAGTGTGTTTGGTTATCTGACTACAGAGTAAGGCAGAATTGTTTTTTTTTTGTATGTATATTTGTTTACAACTGAGTGGCGTTGATTTAATAACATTGCCATTTTAAAAATGCATTTGTATGTAACTTTTATTGTTTAAAAAAAATGCCTGAAGGGAACATTGGTACCCGGACATCTTCACATTATCAAATCTGGCACTCTTTTATATATAATATTAAAAACAAAGGTTGGGACACCCCTGATCTAGTATATGACAAAGATGCAGTACGAAACAAAAAGGCAAGCGAAAGAGGCCTTGACATTATGATTGCCGGCTTGAATGAACAATGACCATGATTTGGCTGGATTAATCAGTAAACATGATCACTTTGTGTCCCTGTGACGTCATGAAGCCCTTGTAAAGCCCATCACCATACAGGAAAAAAGTGTGACCATATGTGCACTTGCATGTTTATCCCAGCAGTACATAACATGTTTAACTGTCACATTTTCACACTGGTGCCTGCTGTTGAAGGTACACTTACGATGCAACAGAAAACATGGTGCTCTGCCCTGCGCTGTGCTGACACATTCACATGCTCACAACGTTACACATTCATTGCTGCTGGCCCAGCCATGACCCTGCTAGCAGATGATGGAGCACACCGTATTCCCTGAAGTGAGCCTGAGCTTGTATTCAGTACGGGTAGAGTCTGGCTGGAGGGAAGGGTCTTTTCGCAGCCTAGCCTGATTTGAACAGGGAATAGGGGTGGTGTTGGGATGTAGTGGAAGGATACCCCGTCTGTGGCTTGTCTGCTCCAAATATGTTAAGGGGATTTTTTTTTAACATTTTGTTTTATTGCTCTGCCTACTCAAACTTGACAGAACCCGTTCTGCCATTTAGTCATGATCTAGTTACATTTTATATTATGAGTATTCATAATAAAGTGAATTTCTTTCCTCAACACCAGAAAGAGGAGCTACTACAGTATACCGCACTGACAGCAGCACTGAGACAGCGGAGACCTCCTTATTATTCCTTATTATCTCTCTTTATCTTTCTCTTTACTTTCAATTCAGTTACAATTCAAGTACTTCTTGAATGATTTGTATCAGAAAAAGACACCATTAAAATGCATTTGTACATAAAATCCTTCCTGCTGGCATGTCTACACAACAATGGATCAAGGCTGCTGTGTCTCTTATGTGTAGCAGTAGTCCGTGTGGAAATAATTACTGCTTGTGTTGAAATGATGCAATATGATTTCAATATTTGAGTGCCTGTTTGGGTTACAAATCTGCTGCAGATATGAGTTCTGTTCTGCATCTCTCTTTTAGAGCTTAGTACAACATTTTGTACATATGGTGGAGGGGTTTGAAGCTTTCTCTGCTTTTTGCAGCTCACGGTGTAGCAGAATTGCTTTTGGCAACCAGGTCCATAACATCTTTCTTAGGCTGGGTTCAGTTTATAGTCAGCCGGCTGTAATGGCAGTGGTCTATTTATCTGTGTTTTTTATGTTGTGGTTATTTTTTGCCAATAGTTTTCTTGCTGTTGAATATTTTTATTTAAGTCAGTTGTCTTTTTGTGCGACTCCAGACCAATAAAAATGTGGCTACCTTAATCATTCTTATTCTAGTATTTTTTGTTTATTCGTGCCTTTACATAGATATGTATAGATTAATTTGTCTCAATTGAAAAACATTTTTGCAAAATATATGTTATTATACTAACAGTGCAGAACCCTACACGTTGCCTCTAATTAGTCTGCCTTCACGGCAAGATTAAACTTTCACTTCATTTGGTTTCATGTGTTGTAAATTAGTGACATCTAAATAAAACTTTTCTAGTTTTCTAGATTTCGGGATCTTCTCTGAGGCATAATCTTTATTTGGTGTTAACTGTTTTGGCCCAGATCAGAGTGAATGAGAGTCAGTGCATGTATCTACTTTTGGTTGTTAACGGTAGCGTGAAGTCATCCGCAAAATACTGCAGGAGACTCTGTGCCATTTCACAGGGAGATCTGGTGCTCAAGTCTGCTGTAATTAATTGATTTACTAATGAAGTTACGGAATGTTCAACTCTCTAAATAAGCCTTCCAGTATCTTCCTGTGCCTGTTTTACTTTGTCAAGCTGCAGCTTTGGGGACCGCACACATGTCAGTTTATCGTGCCAGCCCTCCGGATGCCTGCACTCATAAATACACAGAGTGATGGAGGGAGAGGGAAACCAGCAGACGCAGTGAGCACTCAGGCAGTGATGAGGCATCTCCATCTCTCAGTGGGGGTCTAGTACCTCTGATGGGAGGGGAGGACAGGACTCTTCTGTTTGCTGCCACAGGTCTAAGAGGGGGAGCAGGGAAAACTAATGGCAGCATGGCTGGATAAAGGGGAAGATAAAGGGTGAGGAGGAGGGATAGAGGTAGGAGGAGGGAAGCAGAGAGAAAGGCAAGGAGAAAGATGAAAGAGAGAGAGGGATCAAGGTAGACTGTTTGCCTGTTTAAGCTTAGGATTCAATAAAAGCTTGAAGAAATGCATTTGCATCAGAAATAGCGTGTCATCTTTATTTCTCCATAAAACTACCTGAATAATAGCTGGGAATACAAGTCTAGAGGATAAAGACTCTAAAAGGTATGCAGCTGTGTTGCACAGCATCAAGCATCGACTGATGTGTGTTTTATTTTTTATTGGGTTATCTCTTACCCAAAGTTTGAAAATAACTAAGTGAAAGGCCTCCCTTTCATTCATCTCAATGCAATTGAATTGCAACGGTCGCGGCTAAAGTAGCCTTACAGCTCAGAGCCTGCCCCTTGTTGTAGAGTGGTCGGCTGCCAATCGGAAGGTTGGTGGTTCATGTCGTTGGGCTGCGCATCGGAGTGTAAATGTGTGTGAGTGTTTATCTTATGAGCAGGTGGCACCTTGTACGGCAGCCTCGGCCACAGTGTATGAATGCGTGTGAATGGTTCCTGTACTATGTGAAAGCGCTTTGAGTAGTCATTGAGACTAGAAAAGTGCTATATAAGAACAGTCCATTGGCATTTGTACACCCAAACAAGCTTTCAGGCTCTCTAGTGAAGTACTTGGCTTGGGCACTAGGAGGCGACATGTTGAAACATTATCCATGTGAGCTGTGGGAATGGAGAGAAGAGGAGAGGAGAGATGGAGGGACAGACAAACTCAGACAGAGGAGTATTTTCACATCGAGCCAGCACGGCCTATGGAAGGAGCAAACATAAGTATTCAGATGCAAATGGTAGTGCATCTCTTGAATTTATGCAAAAATAAAATAGCAAAAAAAAAAATGCACTTAAGGGCATACAGCAAAGTGAGTGCATCCACTTATCTTTTGTTTGCCAATTTTAAATGCAGATCTGTCTGCATTTTTCATGTTAAGCTTTTACAGTAGGTGCTTGAATGTTAAAACTGCGGTTTTTGAAACTAGTGACTAGTAAAAATTCCTAGGCTCGTATGTGGCCATGGGTTTGTCATTGTAAAAATGAGAATGCATGCTGCTGAAAAAAAAAAGCAGTGGCTTTTTTATTCTGGATGTCCGTTTCTAAAACATTAATGCCATATGCACGTCTCCACTTTTAGAAGGCAACAACACCAGCTATCCTTAAAACTATTTTTAAAACTAAAATGTCTTTAAGCTTGGCTCTGGATCTTAAAGAACTACACAAAAAGTAACCTGGCTGCAAAAACTTGGCATACATTTTACTTTGCCACCTTATCAAACTTCAAACACAGTCACAGTCTTTGTACTGTATATGGAAAGATGACAATCATATAAACAACTGTTTTGTCTAGGGGTGCACAACTTCAAAGTTGAAAAACGTGACCCGTTTCCTCTCCAAGCTGTAATTGCAGCCTACTATTGTAACACGCATCAATGCTTCACATAATCATGTGCCTGGAAATGGCTGACAATTGTTGCTGCACTACGTCTATAGATGACACGTGACGACACTCCCTTAAAGAGCATATTCTCTGCAGCTGACTAACATGATCATTTTGACAATAAGGTCTACATGTCGACAGCAAACACATAAATCAGCCAGCAGGGAATCATCATGATGGCTAATAGTGGTTATATTTATATATTTAGTGAGGAAAGCATGGGCCAATCTGCTAGATATCTGTTAAAACCCTTATGTACAGCATGCATTTGTGAAATCAAACTGAGGACATTTACTGATCGTCCTTATTGATTCCAACTACACATGTTGGCTGGATTTAATACAATTGACTTAAGTAATCTTAAAATGTTTAAAAATACATGTATTCATATGTGAGAAAGTATTTAGTATTTGTGAAAATTCATACCAAATGAAATGATTGCTTTCCTGTTCAATGGCAAAATGTGGTGACTTACATAAACTAAAGACTGTAGTACCACTCTACAAACTTCCAGCTCTTCAAAAAGATGACGTCTGAATGTGGCAGTTTTAAAAGACACTTACTTGCCTGCAGTACACTGCATAATTAGGTCCACTTTTGGAATTTGTGCTTCTATTTACTCACATCTGTTTGCAACTAGCTATTGCACATGGCTGTGGAATGTCCAGGACAATTGTTGGCAACTGCAATCAACGGTACTATTTTTGCCTTCCATCACCCAAAAATCTGTTTTTCCAGGTTTTAAGATTGCTGAACTAAAATTAAATGGAAAAAAAAACTTTGAGGAAAAAGCATTATCTTTTCCTATTCTGCAGAAGTTTGTCCTTGTACTAACCTATTGTCATATACTGGACAAGAGTTCAAAGTCAAAGTTATTGATACACGGTGTACATATCACTATAAATAATTGTCAAGATGCCGTACCGTACATATGCTAACAGCTGACCTTTTTCCATTCCAAACAGCCCTAAGTGGGAATCATCAGTGGAGCCACATTTAACTGCAGCTGGCAGTGTCAAGATGCAAAGATTAGGAACACTAATGAATATTAGCCAACATGCAGCCGCTGAGTGTTTAGAGGCAGTTCACCCCCATTGATTTCCCTGTTGGGTGAAGACAACTTTATCCCTGTGGCAAGTCCCTGGCTTATCTCACCCGCCTGCAAGTCAGCCGACAGACACACGGATGTTTTCTGGCCCCGTTTCAAGATAATTCAAGCCTGGCAGGTGTGAGCGGGATACCTGACTATGGCACAACACACAGTGGCAGCAATAAGCATGACTGTTTGTGAAAGAGTGGGTGAGGAAGTGGACAAAGATGCCCAGCTGTGACGGTGTAGCCATATAGGGGGGATATTTAAGCCACCACAATTAACACAAAGCCCAATGTGTTGGACTATCAGAGAGAGCAGGTGGCTGGGAAAGACAAGAAGAGAGAAAGTGTGAGGAGTGGGGGAAAAAGGTGGCAGATGGCTGTAGAATTGGTTGTGTCCAGGAGGGAAAAGAGAAGAATGCAACAAAGGAGAGACTCTTAGGAGAGAGATACAACTCCACTAGAACTTAAAGAGATTATTTTAATCTCACATCCCAGAGCCGTACCAATAAAACACTAATAGCTGTAGAAAATGAGCAGATTTCAAACATGTTCTCATTGATTCACTATTGCACCTCCAAGAGGGGAAATTACATTGACACAGTGAAGCAAGCATTTGTGGAGATTGCTGCAGTGGATGTCTGTACAAGCACAGCAAGTCAATAATGCACAGAACGAATAGACAGCATCCTTGCGACTTCGTTATTTTCTAGATCTATCATCTGAGACTCGGATGATGACTGGATAATAAACTGATGAATAAACAGGAGACTTATCTGGTGGTAAGTGTGTTTGGATTAGTATTACTGTGACAAAGACTGAAAAGTAAGAAAAGATTATTTGTGATATTTTGGATTAAAGAAAGATTAATGTCTTCAAAGCCCCGCTCAGGGCAGACGCCGTGTACAAGGCTAGCTGCCGCAGTAATTCATCCCATTTATCTTCAACTCAAACAAAAACAGGAAAGACTCGGGGCCATGTAAAGTGGCATAATCTTTATGAATGGTGTCAAACACAAATACACAATGGGCTGCGGGTCATCATTATTTCTGACTTGCTGTCCTCCAATCAGAGGGGGTGACACAGCTGGGGGGGGCTACTGGTTGGACACTGCTATGCTAATCCATTAGCCACCTGCTTCAAGTGAGGGGGAGTTCACGCTTCATTACATTTTGTCTGAGTCCACACTAAAGTAGTGAATGTAATATAAAGAATATACACAGTATTATTAGAATGTTTTTGTATTGGGATAGTTCTACCTTCATTCCCCATGTCGTGTTATTGTTCCTCCAATTTCCACCTTGTCTCATTTAGATTATGCTTTTCAGTGAAATTGTGTCTTGGTTATCATCTTAAATGTCTTGTTGTTTTCTTGTTTTGTGGAGAGGTTTTTTCTAGCCCTGTGGGTTAGACTAAGATCATTTTGATGGTGCAAATGATCTTTATTTAAGTTGTTTTACATTTTCTCCAATGATCAGAGGTAATGAAACAAAATTACCTCAAGAACTAGGATGTTAAAATCATTTTCCACATTTGCTTGCATTTTCGGGGCACTTTTCTTGGCGCCACTAGCTACTGTTCTTGGTGTCTGCTATTGTTGTAATCGGCACTCAGCAGCAGCGCCACACAAGGAATTAGCATTCAACCCTTCTCTTTTGGCTTTAAAGGAAAGTGAACAACAAGAGAGACTAGGCGCTCTCACTTTACTAGCATATGAGTTCATTTTTAGGTACCGCTCGGTCTTTAAATGTCTAAGGATGCTGCATTCAGGCACAGGCATTGTGTCTGTATCAGCTTTCCTTAGGTCCTCCTCACAACATTTCTGTAACACTAGACGTGGAATGGACTGTGTGCAAACCAAGCATTGTTTGCCCCAGTTATAATTCTGTTCCCTTTGAGTCACCTCTGGCTTAACAAGATCCCAGTGGTTTCATTTCACTGTTCACAACACACTATCACTCTTCACACCTTCACAGATGTGCACAGCCTCTAGATTCCATCTAGGTATTTATAAATGAGGAAAACTGTATAGAGAGCTGAAGCTAGCTCGTGTTTTACAAGCCTTTGTTGAAAGCATATTTTTGCGGATATCTGTTTTTTTTATTGCTTTTTCTAAAAACATTACTCTGGAACTTTCTGAGATACAGGTATCTAGTATTGGTATTTGGGCATTTTAACAAATATTTAAAAAATGATTACTCTATTAGCATTTAACAACTCCAGCTCACATAACTGCGATTTATAGAAGGTAAGAAATAATATAATAACAAGGATCATTGTGGTGAGACTGCTGTTGATGTTCAAATGGCTGTGAACAGATGCTTGCATTTACAACTGTAGTGTTTGGCTATCTGAGCCAAACTGATCAGATGTGATTCATTTCAGAGTTGCTCCTGGCATTAATTATTTCATCACACTAGCATTTGATCAATTGCGGGTTTTTGTCATCATCTTTGTCATCAATTAGGAATCAATTTGATCTTGTTAACCAACACATCTGATTTGCACACGAGTGGGTGGTCATGGTGAGTGGCGTACCGTGATCTAAGATGATGAGTTGGGCGCTGGACTGGATGTTGCCTGCATCATTTTCTGCCAGGCACTGATAGAAACCCTCATCTGACTTGACCAGTCCCAGAACCTGCAGGTTGTGCTCCTTCTACAGAACAGGCAAAAAGAGGAAAAGAAAGACAAACAGTTAATAATGTAGTTAATAAAGTAGTATTGTTAACCAATCTCAAACTCTTCCTTGTCACACTGTGATGATTCAAAAACATGCAAATACTGGGAGTACAATGTCTTCAGTGCAGAAAAGGGGGAAAGTTGCCACAGAGTCAAATTAACTTACAATTATTTTGAAGTAGTCACTGGGGATGACAGCATCTCCGTTCTTGACCCATTTGACAGTGGGAGACGGTGACCCAGAAACCTCACACTCAAAGACGATGTCCATGGACTCATAGGCATAAATGTTGTCTGGCCGCTTGACAAACTGGGGAGGAACTGTGGAATCCAGATGAGAAAGATGAGTCAGGCAGGTTTAAAATAGTTGGTTACTGATGAAATTCAGTAACCAATTTGTCAAAACTAACCCGGCACATCAAACTCCAACAGGTTTCTGCCAAAACATGAACACCACCTCCCATTCAACTGCCAAATTGCCAGGAGGGTGAAAAAAACCCCAAAAAAAACAGTATCATCTACAATTTATTCAATTATTTTCTTCACACAACTGAGGCCTTTTCAGCAGATGGTAGCACTTGGAATATTTCCCAAAAAGTTTCAATAACCTCTGTTCTTATTTATTCAATAACAACAGCTATTTTGGTACCAGTACCGTGTGTTAGCGTGCAACACTAGCTAAGCCAAGCACTAGCAGATCTCCCCTAGTCCTGGTAATGAGGGCCAGAAAGGAGTTATTTGATCTGCTGGGGTGATACAGCGCCTCATCAATCTGTTCTGGAACAAGGTCACTGGGAGCGCAGGGCCCAGGCCTCATCCTCTCTCTATAATTGGGCTGCATGTGTATGTGAGGAGAGACAAGAGTAATACAGACTGTGCATGTGCGTGTGAGCATGTGTGCGTGTGCACAAGTACCTTTGCCATCTCTGTGCATTCTCTGATAAGCGGCAACCTCGCCGACCACAGTTTAAATGATAACAGCCTCCTGGGCTCAGTCATAGCTTGTCATTAGCATCTATTTTGTGGCTATTTGCATGGGCTGATTGGATATTAGTAGCAGTAGGTGGATAGGGTCTTTTTCTGGCTTTCTTCCACAAGTTGTGAGGTCAAGCCCCCCCTCAATGCTTGATGTACCTGTGGTTAATTTACTCTAACATGAAATTGCCATTTAACAGATTAGCCTTCATTTTGTTGGGACACATTTTTACTATGTTAAAATGAAGACTCCCAATTTTTTTTTGTAATTAAAACTGCTAAAAAAACGGTTCCCAGCATGCACATTTTTCCACCAATAATATCCACGATACACCAAAAAGCAGTGCAGCAACAGAACACAGTGGACACTATGACATGTTTGTTTTTACCTGACCTTAAAATGCACTTTGCCCATCTGTTTGGTACTTTCATGCCCCACAAAGAGCTCACAGAGCAAAAGTGGGAGGAGAGGAACTCAAAAACTCAATAGAAGTTGCACAATGCCATTCCCACAAAATTCAGATTCAGATAACTTTTTTAGTCCCCAAGGGGCAATTCAACCATCCATTAAACTTTAAGGTTAAAAGTGCATTAGCGTACAATGTATATAATGTTAATAATGTTTAATAATAATAATAATAATCTCATCAAGTGGCATTGGGAGCTTTACTTATAACCCCATAGGCTCTAAAATTCATGTATCACTCAGATTACCAAACTGTATTACAGGGTGAGGTTTAGGGTTGGGCATCGTTTGGATTTTAACAATTCTGATTTCAAGTCAGATTTTTCCTTTTGATTCCAGTTCTTATTAATTCCGATTCTTTGTGGGGTGGAGTTGAAACGGGTCACGTGCTTATTTCACAAATAAGAGGAAGGTTTTATCTTGATTCAATGGTGGTTTGCCGTTTTAGAGGGCTTTTTCAACGTAAAATAGAGCCACACTAGAGCGTTGCTTACTGTGCTTCATGGCTGCAACACAAGCTCCTGGCCGCTACGGAAACCAAAACTTGTGCATATTAAATTTTAATCAGATGATTAGATTTGAAACCAAATCCTCAAAATGATTCTAAGTCGGAAGCAGTTCTCAATGCCCAATCCTAGAGGTTTCCTTCAAGTTTGATGCTACAAAATAAATAAAAAAAACATTTGTTGCAATGCTTCAAACAAAAGCTCACAGTATCTTTTGAGACTTCTAAATGGCAGTTTTCTAACAACACAATATAGCAGAACAAGTCAAACACAAACCAACTGGATAGTGCCACAGAATATTAATAAAAATAATTGTTCTTCCTTGCCTTGCTTTGCTGAATAGTGTCTAGACTATTCTGTGAGCTTTTGTGGCAAATACTGACGGAGGCAAGGATGGAAATGAGGATGGTGATGATTGTGGATTGGATCACCGTATGATTGTCAAGACAGCCATCCCCCTGCGCTTTTGTGTGTGTGTGTGTGTGTGTGTGTGTGTGTGTGTGTAGCAGGATGTGTGAGTTGTGAATAATGTGTTGTGTCCCCAGAATATTTGCCTCTGGAAGGTGTGCAGCAGAAGCAGGTGGAATCCTTGGTTTTCTTCGGTGTGTCAGGGACAAGACGTTAACACACCTTTGAGTCAGTGTGCGTGTGTTGAGCCATGTGTGAATATGAATTATTTCAAAAGTGTCTGGATACTTGTTTTGTCCCATTATTACTGGTGATACAGTATATGCTATACATAATGCTACAGTATATGCTATACATAATCGTGTTTTCCTTCCCTGCCGTCAATATGTGCTTGGGTAGATTTTGTCATGTTTTGCTGTTTGTAATATGTGTATGTGAGTTTGTGTGTGTGTGCGCGCGTGCGTGCAGAAGTGCCTGCTAATGCATGCACACGTATGTTTCTGTACATCCATGCTGTCTCAATCTGTGCACGTTAATTATAGTTGTATGAGCTTTTACATCACATTGCAAAGCCTTTCTGTCCGTATATATATTTCATTTGGTGTTAGTCTGTGTGTGTGTGTGCATGTGTGTGTAGAGCCCTCTTGTGAGGTTTTCTGGTGACAGGTTTTGATGGTGACTTGTACTCTGTGGGAGTCTCTCTCTCTCTCTTTTCTCCCTTACTCTTAATTTTCCTATTACTCCCCGTTTATCTCTCTATCTTTAGCCTCCCCCTCCCTCTCTCCATCTGAGCAGACATGCACCATTTTCTCTAAATGGAGTTCAGACATTTGGAACCAATTGGACTGAGCAATGAGTAGAAATGCCTGTATACCAATATTGCTTGGGCAGTGGGGGTGGAGGAAGCTTTCAGGACTTAACAGAGTGTGACTTGTGTGTCAAGGTGTGTGTGTGTGTGTTGTGCATGTCTGATGACCTTCCTTAATTGGATGTTTACAGCATATGCAAATCTTAAGTCACATTTACAAAAGGATTCAGAGAAGTGTTTTCAATGCCAGCTGTTGGTCAGCTCAAACAGCGCAGAAGTTACTGTGAAAACATCAATCCTTTTTCTCAAAAACATGTGATTCATAACCACAACGTTATGGACAGCGGTTGGCTTTTTGAACACTAGTAGTGCAGTAAAGCAATGTTTTGATCAGCAGGCTCCTGCATTCTTTGGAGTAAAAACACATGCACTACGATGCACATGAATGCCATAAGCATGGGGGTTGACAAGATAAACATGCCAACAGCACAGTGGTGTAACACTGAAAACAGTACATTGTTAAAGGTATATGCAAACAAAAGGAATATTGCTGTCAACAAAAGGCTTTAGAAATAATTTTACTTTAAATGATCACAAAGTAAGAAACATTCAAAATGTCAGACCATAATGATGGATACAGTGTTTTGTTGAAGAACTGTGAATAAACTTGTGTTTGTATATAGCCTAATGAAAATTACACATGTATGTTTGGAGCATGTTTGTGTTAATTGACAGATTTCTTAGACTATCACTCTCTGCAATGCTTTGGCTGCTCACGCGTTTTTCATCAACTCTACCCCGGCTGCAGCCCTTTGCCAAATTTGGATTTTCTGGATCCTATAACTGACAAAGATGGTGACGAGTGATAGATCCAAATCCCGGACTAAAAATATGTCCCTCCATAAACATATTGAATGGCGTTACATAGTCTACAGGTCCATGTTTTTCTACACTCTACGGTTCACAGACACACAGATGCTCAACTCTAAAAGATGGAGTGTGTCCAAACAGGCAGACTTGTATTGGAACATAAATATTGAAAAGAAAATAGAAAAACAACAAATACAGATCTGCAAAAGAGAGAGAAAAAGCATCAAGACAAATATAAGGAGGGAGAATACCCAAAAGAACTCTGATGTCAGTTCTTTGGGGCTGGTATTATCTCTCTAGCCTGTAGCTTAGTAAAAGAAGCTTTAATGCAGACTTACATTGACTCCAGTGAACTACTAAAAGAGGGCCACAAAAAGGTCATGTGTGTGTCTCGCTGTGAGCTTGTTAAAACAAAACCCCATAGGATTCCTAAAGGGATTGTGGGCAGATTAGTTTAAGCTTCACTGGTAGCCAGGAATACACTGAATATAGATATACCGAGGGGACAAAATCCAGGCTCTCATCTTTGGAACTGAAAAAAAGTGAAATATCAAAGAAAAAAGCTGAGAAAGCAGCTGTTGCAGTCGGGTGTACTTTTGTCATGCTGGGATGAGTGTAACGTTTTTGACAAACATTCTCACATATTTTTATGCTAAGGTAGTCATTTATTAAGGCTTAATATAGGATTGTCAAAGTTGAGTGATCCAAATATAAAAAGACATTTTACTACTTTGTTAGCTTGGGCAGAGTCCATTTAGCTTCATAAAGTTAAACAATAGCTCTTTGGCAGACAGGGTTTACTCTGAGGGCAAGCACAACTCGGACTGCGCCAATTGTCCATCCCGCTCTTAAACGTTAACACTTTTACCCTTAATCCTGGCCAAAACAAACAGATTCAGCAGCAAGGCAAGATAGATGCTTGGGGTTTGCATTCTTAATAATTGAGGAGAAAATAATGTTCTTTTAGAGGCAAAGTCATACAGTAAGAGTTTAATCTTTGGATGTTTTTTGTCAACTCTCTGATGGTTTAGAAAATGACTAGAATTGAGTGAAAGCAGAGGCCTGAGGTTGTCCATCAAATGCTGAAACTAAGCTCAATTAATGGTTTGGTTACAGCATACAGGAGCTTGTAGCCTTTCCTCTGCGCTGCTCATTTCAGAGAGTACAGTAAAGCTCTAAAGCAAAAGGAAAATATCGGATTATTTTTTACTTATAATGCAAATGCGATACGATTCACAATATTAGAGGGAATGATCATTTTTGCATCATTATTCTCATTTTTATTGAAAAATATATTGAAATCATCCTGGTGTGATTCTTTACAAGGATCTGTGCCAAAGAAAGATATTTTCTAAATTCTAATTGTGTAGCCCTGCTTGAGAAGTAGGTTTGTTTGAAAACTAATATAGTAAAAGTTTAGGATTTAATTTGTCAGTTTTTGTAATACACACACACACACACACACACACACACACACACACACACACACACACACACACACACACCATGGCTACAACAGCTACAAATAGATGTAACATTTCCCTAAAGATGATCAACAATCCCTGTAATAACGGGCATCTTTAAGAACCATTACCAGAATCAAACTAAGGAGGGACACCAAACTAGCAACGTGTTTATGCATGACTCAATGAATCCACTTTACAGTTTGACAGGCAGAGTAATTCCTGTCCGAAGCTGCTGCCCACTCAAACACCTGCTAAGGTTGACAAGAGCTGGACCTGGTTCTCCACTGCAGACGGAGCAACATGGGACACATTAACACAACAGCTCTGGCTGAACAAAGCACTTGGACTCAATGTAAAAACACAGAGACACACATCATGCAGATGTGAAATCAGACAGTGACACCTCCCCACACCTCTCACTACCCTGGCCGAGAAGATACCCCACTGTGAAAAAGGGAAAAGGTGTGTGCCTGTGGGTGTTGCTTCTTATCAGATTAGTGCTCTTTTAATGGATGGAAAGTTTTTTGTTATTTCGACCAGAATACATCTGCTCTATGACACTGGAGGGAGGGCAGGAAGATGGCATGTCAAAGTAAAAACAGACCAAAATATCCACTAGATCTTATCAGATTGCTAATTCTTCCACGCGTCATTTAACAACATTTAACAACTATTCCCGTCACTAGCTGGAAAAAAAAATGCTTTGAGAACAGTTCAGTAAAAAAATCCCTCTACAGCATTTTCAACTGAAATGTTAATAGAAACCACACATGCTTTGACTTTTGTTAAGTTACAGGTACAATATTTCTTCCCAGTGGACCAGCATGAGCTGCCTAAAGTACGTATGTAGATGTGATATAGAGACAATGGCTTACTTTTATCACGCTACAAAAGAGTAAAGAAGAAGCTAGGACTGGGAGGTGAAATGTAGCACGTCTTATTATTGTTATGTTGCTGTCTATTTTTGACATTTATACAACAAAGCAAAAACACTCCTCCTGTCTGTGGTTGTAAATCTTTAGCCCATAGGAGAGACATGAAACTTTTAAACGGGGCTGGGATTTCCTGCATGTAAGCGCTGTACATGGAAAGAACAATTAAGTTGATGACATGATAGCATGAAGATAGAAGACTTGGAGCCCTATTCAACTGGAAACATACATGTTTGTGGAGAAACTATTTCTGTCCTGCAAACACACACATACAGAGTCCAGGTCTGGGTGGTGCCCCTGTCACGCAAGACCATAATCAAAAGCTGCTGCCTCCTCTGGCCTTATTTATCCTCTTGCCAGGTCTAATAGAGGGTGAGACGTCACAGCCGTCATACAAAACAGAAGAGAACATAACACACACACACACACTCACACAATACTAGATGTAAAAGGAAGGACAAGTTAAATCTGTTACTGATAACACTTTTATTTAGAGCCAGACATTCTTCAAAACTACCTGCCCTGAGGTCTACTGTAGTAGAAGAAAACATTTAGCTTCACTATTATGCCACATAGTCTTTGTGTTTACACAAATACAGACACCAGTGCCCTTTATGGTACTCTGGCACTTGGACTGTATTTAAGAAAAAGATTTGGAACACGCTGCTCTGGGATAACAATGTGCTTATTTATGAGATTATCTCTTCTAAAATGGTTTGTATATCATTCCACATTGCAAAGAGGTTTTCCTGTTAGTTTGGTTGTTTATCATTAATACTAATCAGACTATTTCATAGATTTGACTGGATCATACTTTACTAATTCACATACTATGACATACATTTTTCAGAACAATCTGTGTATACTAGAGCTGCAACGATTAATCGATTGGTTGTCAACTTTTATTTTAACTATTTACTATTTTGATAATCGATTAGTTGGTTTGAGTAATTTTCAAAGACAAAAGTAAAAGAAATTTGGTGACTTCTTCGGTATGTATACCTTTCTGTATATTGTCATCTAAACCAATGTTTTGCACTTTTGCTTATCTGTTCGTTTAAATAAATAAATAAAATTGTTATTGCAATAAAAAAAAGTTAAAATTCTTTGATTCCAGCTTGTTAAATGTAAATATGTTCTTGTTTCTTCTCTCCTCTGACAGTAAACTGAATATCTTTGAGTTGTGGACAAAACAAGACATTTGGGCGTTTGGGCAACACCGATCCACATTTTTCACCATTTTCTGACATTTTATAGACCAAACAACTAATCGAGAAAATAATTAACAAATTAATCGACTATGAAAATAATCGTTAGTTGCAGCCCTAGTGTATAGTACTGTAAATGTGTGTTCACATATGTTAGGGCACTGTAAATCTATAGGTTTAATAACGTGAAAGCGGACATGACAGTTTTTGTGTCTAACAAATAGTAGTTACCAAATTTTATTAATTGAAAATAATGTGGGTAGTAGCAACCATGAAGACTTAACTGAAGAGCCACCATAGCAGGTTTAATGTCTGAACAACGGATCATTTTGAAAACTATGCATGTGAAGTGAAAGTATGTGTATAATTGACCTTATGTGGCATTATTATGTTTGCATTGTTGTGTGTTAGTTAGTGTGTGGGCGCACATTCCTACACACCTGCTGCTGCCCCCATGCATTACTCCCTCCAGTGATGAGCACCAGCTGCACCACACACCCCTAAGCTATCTCCAGGCTAAACCTAACGATGTTTTACCATATCAAATCCCCAGCTGACTCTCTTTCCCAAAGCACAAACTGTCCAATGTTTATGGAAAGCCACCGGCCGCAAACACATATTTTCTCCTCGTTACTGCAGCCAAAGAGGCCCTGTTTTCAGAAGCAGCCAATCATAGGAAAACGTTATGATGTTAGTATAGATTCATACCACATTGATTTGTATGAGGGTCTTTTACGAGCAAAATTACTTCTTTGAAGGAATCAATTGACCTTTCAAGTGTCACTTCTGTTGTCAAGGGAGCAAATCAATGCCACAATCTGGTTGCTTCATGAATCTGGATGAAGGAAATGCAATAAGGCCTACAAGTCTACAGCATGGGATTGAAGCAAACAGTTTTATCATATGACAATGACTGATTCGCCAGTTTTCCATGAGTGCTGATCAATCCTCTACAGTCGTGTCACATTGGAGGGGGAGGCTGGCAGGGGTCAGGTCAGAGACATGAGGGATTTCAGTGAGAATTCGGCAGACAGACTTGAAGACTGAAAAAACAGTGAAGTCAGATGTCCTCCTGTGACCTGATCCAATTTTCCATTACTGTCTCCTTTAATCACAGTGAGCAACAGGAAACGATGAAAGGGTGGTGGAGGGGTGATGAAGAGATGAAGGGATTTGGGGAAGAAAGAGATGGAGTCATGGCATGATGTGGCTGCGTGTGAAATGCAATGAAGCCGGGAATGAGCCTCAGGGTGTCCCCCCCCAGCCCCACCATCCTACAGTTTTATTTTAAGTTTCATACTAAATCCTGCTGAGTTGCTTCACCTGGGAAAAGCATACAAGCACACTAGATGTGTTTGTGTTCATGTGTATTTTTCAACAGAGAGTCTGACAACAGTAATTACAGGGCAATTACTGTGGGTGTGTATCATGTGTGTGAGAATAATTTAACTTTAATTTAAGATTCCTCTCACCAATATCTAATGTATAGATGTTCATACTTATTGGTCTTTGAACTTGTATATTTTTTATTAAACATGTATTTAACCAGGAAAACCCTCAACAAAAGTGATTAATGTGCTGTCGAGACATTACAGAAAGACCAGCTCCCTCAGACCTATATCAGTCTGCGAATTCCAAACAGCAATAGCAGCATACCTAAAAGCACACATTTTCCAATTTCAAGACGGACGTTGGGGACAGATAGCAAGGTAAGTCTTGTGAATATAGCACAAAGCGGAGACGGTAGCTTCCACCATTTTTCAGATGGATACGGTACACACACAGCAGGGCTGTGGAATATAAGACATGTTTTCAGTTATTTCACACTTTTTGTTAAGTACATAATTCCACATGTGTTCATAGTTTTGATGCCTTCAGTGATAATCTACAATGTAAATAGTCATGAAAATAAAGGAAACGCATTGAATGAGAAGGTGTGTCCAAACTTTTGGCCTGTACTGTATATTTTTATTGAAATGAAGGAAGAAAGTTAAGAACTGCCTTATAAGTGTTGACATGTCAGTGATTAAGTCTACGGTTGGACAATGCAGGCCGACTGACCCTAGCATACAAGGACCAATGGTGAGTGAGGGCCTTAAGAATTATAATGAAAAAAACATGCATGACCTAAAAGTAGCAGAAACAAGTCTCCTTTTTATGTATCGAAAGAAAAGCAAGACATATTTCTTAAAAAAAACTAAAACAGCCTCAGCTCTAACCACCACAAGTTGCTGAATGTGAGGCTGTAAAGAGAGAGAGAATCACTCAAAGAAGCCTAGTATTTATGTGAAAATACAGACCCTGGAACCTATATAGTCGGTCAGAATATATCTGACAAAAATGACTTTGATATTTACATTATTTTACAAGTTTAGAGTTGGG
Organism: Etheostoma perlongum; assembly: GCA_026937815.1. Classification (NCBI taxonomy): domain Eukaryota; kingdom Metazoa; phylum Chordata; class Actinopteri; order Perciformes; family Percidae; genus Etheostoma; species Etheostoma perlongum. The sequence goes on along the minus strand of CM049371.1, from coordinate 24,159,710 downwards.
AGATGCCATTTTCATTAACTATTGAACAACCAGCATCAATAACCTAGCTTCATTTATTGCATGTGTTGAAAAATAAAACGTTAACATAGATGAAGTAAAATGACTTACTCAAATGCTACGCTTGGTTTTATTTTTTTTTTTTATTCACAGTTTTTGTATCTCAGATAAAGACAGATAATTAGTGATGTCTTTTCCTTTCAGTATAACAGAAAAAAAAACAATGTGATGCAACAATTTTGATTGTTTTGAGTGTCCCTCTTGCACAGCGTGTAGATATAGTGTGCTTGATTTATTGTTTTATCCCTGCTGAATTTTCACATGGTTCACTTATTGTCACCACATGACGCACGGGTGAATATAGTGTCTGAAATTAGTTATATTAGTGAATTTGTGCTTTGGGAAAGAGGACATTTTCAAAGAACAGTTTTATGAATGTTTAGGAAGAGAGAAGCCGATAAAGAGATTGAGGTGGGAAAAAAAATAAATAGTGATGAGTCAAAGTTCATCTTAGTGCTCAGAGTTATGACTAATGACAACTTGTTTTAAGTGCTGGTCATTTGTTATGAGTGCAGTGTGACTTAACAGTGCAGACTATTAGTAAAGGTATCACTGATCACACTATACATTCTAGTTGTTTTTTTAAAGATGTTATATATTTTTGTATTTTGCACCATGGCATACATATTCAGCTTATTTATGTGTTTATTATAGACCATTTTTGTACAAATTAGGTTCTTATTTAAAAAAAAAAAAAGAACTTTGAAAGCAAAGACTAGTCACTTGGTAAATAGCATCTGCTTAGGAAAATGTGATAATTAAAACTCAAAAAATATGTTTCAAAACAAATACGTTGGGAATATTAATTTGCTCATCAACACTGAATGTTGAGTGTTAAATACTACAGCATCAGCAGTTTAGTTTCTTCAGAGAATTAACCTGAAATAAGATGTAGAATGAACATCATTTCAACCTGAAGCCCATAAACTGCCAGAAATTCATTTTAAATCATGAACAGGACAAAGCTTACAGTACACAGACACGTGTATGCAAAAAAATTATGCAAATATGGCTCAAATTGCACAACGGATTATTTTGTCTACTACTTACTTACTATTTAATACTAAGTTTGATTAGTGTGAATGAACGATTTGGACAAACATTTAAAGGTCCCAAGACATGGTGCTCTTTGGATTCTTTTACATAGATCTTAGTGGTCTCCTAATACCATATCTGAAGTCTCTTTCCCAAAATTCAGGGGTGGTGGCCTTGACCATCTACCACTTTGCGCTTTTGAAAACCATGATGTCTCTCTCTCATGGGTGAGCCAAATTCTCTGTGTGGGCAAAGCAGAGGAAGGGAAGCTAACCTTGCCCCTTATGACCTCATAAGGAGCAAGATTCTAGATCAGCCCATCTGAGCATTCATTTTCTCAAAGGCAGAGCAAGATACCCAAGGCTCAGTTTACACGTATCGCCACGTATTTCTAGCCACTAGGGGACCATAGGCAGGCTGGGGGAACTCATATTAATGTTAAAAAAACTCATAAAGTGAAATGCCATGGGACCATTAAGAAAACACACTGTATGGTGCTTCACTTGCAGAGGTGAACTGTATGTGTCTTTTCACTATGTTGTATGGTATCTAAAAAAAGACCAGCTACACTTTCAGTCTCCACTTATTCTAGTAGGTGTCTTTCTCCTGCCAACAACATGTGCCGCTAAAATCTTTCTGTTATTCCTGTGTGGGGTGGAGTTCTGTGAAACAGCAGATATAAACAGGTACTAAGACTCCATATGCTGCCTACTTATGCTATATACACATCACTCACTGTCAACGCTGCCTCAATTCCTCCAAAGACATATCCTTTTTCATAGTGTGCAGGACATCTCAACACGGCTGAGTTACCTCTACATAGTTTGCATGCAAGAAACACACTTTCATCCAAACTAAATTGTCTGTTGCTTTGTTTCAGGTCTCAGGGCATTTAATAAGCTCATTCCCAAAAAATAATCAGATGAAATGAGACTTTCAGCTTTCCTTAGTAACTAACTAATGCATCCTCACTTGCCATTGCTCTTCAAAAATCTCCAATCAATGCCTCAATTTTAGCCTGTACGATCAATTTGTTTGTTCCTAATTTACTCCAAAAAATAAAGCCATGAGTATGTTCTAAGATTGGCTGACTTGAAACTAGGTAACCCGATATATTTTGATCGGTGCTTCTGGCAGTGTAATTATTTTGTGCCTCTGGTCGTACAACAGAAAGCCCACAAAGGAGGTTGTTGACGGTACCTTGTATGGTGAGTTGGGCCTGGGCTTCAATGGTTCCATTGGTATTTTCCGCCAGGCAGGTGTAGATGCCGGCATCCTCCTCTGTGAGATTAGATATCTGGACACTCCCTCCTGCAAGCACCTCCACACGTCCCTCGCTGGAGACAGAGAGACACAGAGTTGTAGGGAAGGAAGAAAGATAAATGGTTTAGATGGGACTACCCCTAACCAGACCTATGTAAAAAGTAATTGGAGCCCATTTCAATGAAGCATAATTCCTTCCCACTCACTCGGTTCACTGAGTGGTAAAGGTGGATGCCTCTGGAGCTCCAAGTTCACCTACTAGCCTCAGGTTGACTCCACATCTGTCATCAACTCTCTGTATAAATACAAGATCCTAAAATCAGAGTGAACTGCCCTGAAAAGGGCAATCTACTATTTATCTGGACTGCTTGAGAATTCAGAAATCTCATGCCGTTAATAGTTTAAAAGAGTACATGTACCAAAGCTTACTGAAGTAACAGCAGGTGCTTGTAGTTTGTACAGTGTCACCGCTGCAGTTGTTACATCGCCATAACAAATGATTTCATTCTCTTTCATCAGCTGTAAATTAACTGGGGTGACATGCATCTACAAAATCTAAATACAGCAATCTGACATCAAGGAGAAGTGATTCTTTTTGAGTATTTTCCTTCTCTCATACAATCTCTACATACTATTCACTCTGTTGTGCTAAAATTTCATTATATATTTTTGCCTTTCATTTAGATCATTCTTTAAAACATCTTTTCATGTATAAAAGATATATTTACATACTGAAATACAGAGTGGAGATAGAACTAGTTCACTGAAAACTGAATAACAATTGTTTGATTCATGTTTTGACTTATTTTAGACTGGGCAACCTTAAATATTTATCATTATAAACCATTTGGGCCTAATCCAAAAATATAACTACACAAATATTTGTATAACCTCTTTTTGAACCAACGACCCTCCAACTTTGATTTTCCCAATGGGCCCAGGGGGGAAGCCCTAGCTCTGGCTTGATTCAACAACCACTGGAGCATTAGAGTAGGAGGAGGCGGAGAGGACAGAAAACAGAAATCAATAACTTAGAGAGAAAACTCTCTGCATTCAGAAAGAGAGAACCATAGAGCCAGGGAGACTAGTAGGAGCAGCGGGCCGGCTGAGGAAGATAACAATTCAAAAAGGGACCACAGCAAGTAAGATGCAACTGAGGAAGGCAAGCTCAGTGCATAATGGTGTTTGCACAGAGGATACATACAGAGCTAAAGAGTGCACTGAGGAAAACAACACTATGTTGCAGGTTGATTTAGTTTTAATCTAGTCTATATCCTTCACGTTCCACTTCCAGGATTGCTCCGGTGCTGCAGGAAATTTCTGCCAGATACATGTATTCCCGGTTCCTTCCGCTATCTTTGTGTTGTCATTTTGAATTCGGTAAATGTATGAGGCCTATGATTAGCTGCTTTTCAGATATCGGAAGGGTAAATTGAGACAGCTAGCTAGACTATCTGTCCAATCTGAGTTTTTTTCCTCGCAAGCGGCGAGTTTAGCACCACCCATGACAATTCTGATTGGTTTAAAGAAATGCCATTAAACAAGAGCACGTTTTCCTTCCATCCCCGAATGCTGTGTGAAGTAGCCAGACCCTCCTTCAGCGCGCCTGGGAGGAGGATGTGGCAAAGAGAGAGTAGTTTTAAACAACCTGCTGACTAGCTAGGGCTTCCACATGAGCTCCTGTTTTTCCTCTCCATGACTAGTTCTTGGTTTTGGCAGCAGGGGCCTTTTTGAGACCTTCTGCATGCCTGTCTGTGCTGGAGTGGAGCATTTGAGTGGCACTTGACCTGCTGTCACCAAAATGACATCATTTCACTTATACTGTTGGGAAGAAATAGACAATTAATTACAACGTGAACCGCAATCACATACAAGTATAATAGTCAGCTAACCCTTCAGGTTAGCGAGACTTGCTGTCTTATACGTGTAAAACTTCAGTGTCTGAAAAATGAGAAATGGCAAAGTGCAAAATTATGTGTTGAAGATTTCAATGCAATTGCAGATCACTGCTTTGTAGGCTTTTTGTACATTTTCTACATTGTCCTTACCGATGGTAGGAACTCTCACACAAAAGCCTGTGTTTGCAATTAGCAGATTAATCAAACATGCCGTTTAATATACCTGGTGGTCATTGTTCACACATCCAGATTTGCAAAAGTAATTCCAAATTTCAATGATTATTTTATTTGTTTATGTTACAGTAATGCAACAACTTTCATTATAAAATAATGCTGAAATATCTAGATTGAGCGTAACATAACATAATAAACCAGTATACACCTATGTATAGTCTCGCATTGCCAGACCTATTTTACATAAGAAAAGCAAACTATAATACTACATATATATGAAGAACACAGACACCGTTTTAGAGGCAAAACACAGTCACTGTTTTCTAACCCAGGAAGGAAAACTGGAAAAACAAAGCAGACACTGTAAATGTAAATCACAACGCTTATCTTTATATCAGTATCACTTCCCCATCAGTCAGGCACAAGATCTGACAATAATTACACTTGTGCTTTCCATTAACTGTCGTTGCTTTAGCCTATTATTTCAGTTGCAACCCTGGCCGTGGGAAGTTATCGTGAGAGCAAATTAAAAATATAAAAACATAATTCAAACCGATGTGCTTATTGGCAACACACGGCTCAACAAACTGACAATGATCATTTTCACCCAGCATATTTCCTTGGACTAGGATGGCAACAACATCTTGGTTGCAGCTGTTGCTGTGGTCCTGCTGCACCCCAGCTACACCCTGCTATGCTCTGCGATGCCCTGCAGTGTCCTACTGCGTCCTGCTGAAACCTGCTGCATCCTGATATGTCCACCTATGCTCTACTATGCCACGCTACACCCTGTAACACCCTGCAATGCCATGAACCACTATTACTACCATTTATAGTCACTGTTCCATTATCTTTATTGTGACTATTGTTGCCACTGTGCATCACACCCCCAACCGGCACCGTCAGACACCGCCTACCAAGAGCGTGGGTTTGTCTGAGGTTTCTCCCTAAAAGGGAGTTTTTCCTTGCCACTGTCGCACTAAATGCTTGCTCTTGGGGTAATTATTGGAATTGTTGGGTCTTTGTAAATTAAGGAGAGTGGTCTAGACCTACTGTATCTGTAAAGTGTCTCAAGATAACTTTTGTTATGAAATGATACTATAAAGACTCTGGCTCCACCGGATCTTCTAAGAACTGTGACGCCTTTATCAATCGAGTATTAATTGGTCAGTAGGCGGTGCTTTTACACGGGTTAATCTCTAGTCACCAACATAACCTGCTCCCGACCAGGTTAGGTGTTCAGCATAAGTTACTACGGCGATTGAACCCGGTATCAACTGATCCACTGTCGTGATACAGAAACCCCTGGGTTAAACCTGAAGTTACCTCGTTTACGCCAAATCTTGCTTTGTAGCACATGCCTCTGGGCAACTATTCAGACTCTTGGCCTTTAGTACCGCATGCACCATTGACAGCTTTCTCTTGTACTTGAAAGAGGGGCACACAGCAAATATCAAACCAACAGGCCATTTCTCATTCTGTTTAGAGCAAGGCAATCTTACTGCAGCAGCTAAAGTGCTCTGTGGAACAAAGAATGTGTTACTGTTAGACCAATGAGGGAGGGAGGCAAAGTAAATTGGCTTGAGCCAAATGGGTTAAAAGACACCTATTGTGAATGATCACTTGTAGTCATTGAAATAAAGACAAGGTGCCTGCTGTAAGGATATGAAGAATATCTTGTGCATTAGCTGCAGGTCCTTGGTAAGAGATGCTGGTAAATGAGGCTCTAATTAAAACTGCATTATATGTATTCACCTGCAGAGAGCTGTTAAATTAGCTCTCTACTGCCACTGTCACCTTATTTCATTACAAAAAGCAGATTCACACATGGGTACACTCATACAGTACAAGCAACGTGAAGATTACAGGGATGAGGTGCATTGATGCTAATTGGCCTTGCCTCTTGTTTGGGTTTTGCATCAGTGCTTTTACTAATTCCACTTCCAGCAGCTAAAACTTTCCACATTGTTTCCATTCTGGTGTGCATAAAGGACACATCATTCCGTTGCAAACACACAGTCAAATATAGTTTACCTTTCAAAACAAATGTCTAGAGATTGACTTTCCTTGTCGTAACACCTAAAAATAGTTTTTCAGTTTCGAGATGTTGGAAAGAATAACAGTGTCCTTGTTCTGAACCGCTCTAGTATGTAGCTGGTCCAGGAGAGGTGTTTTGAATGTCCTGTCAACATATAGAGGCCTCTAACACAATCTTGTCCCCTTTTATGCCTTCAGCTTTGAAGGTGGTGGCAGCCACAGAGACTTCAGAGAAGGGCTTTTGGGGTGGAAGAACACATTTGGTATGTGTGAGTGGTGACTCAGCCTTCCGTAACACAGAGCGGCGGCAAGGTCGGCATACCTGGGCGAGGGGAAGCTGCAGATCATTAAAGACGTGTGTGTGTGTGTGTGTGTGTGTGTGTGAGACGAGGGCAGTGCAGTCACAGAACAACCAGTGGTGCTGTGACAGAGCATGGGCATGGGTCATGCTGTCTGCAGCATAAGGGGGAGGCAGGTGCGACCGCAACTGTCACAAAAAACCCAAAGAGGATTCTATTATTTTGGATAATGTAGCAATCTCTAAACCTTTCTGTTTTGCCTCTCTTTTCTCTTGTTTTTCTCTGTTCAGATCCAGTTTCTTGTTCACTCCTTACTTTCCTCCTCTCTCTTTATATCTACAAACCCATCCACTGTCTCTGTAAGCAATCTGAACTTGCCCCTTTTGACCAGAACATAATCTCAACAGTTCTATGAATTTCAATCATGTTCAAGGTGTGAAAACCCCCCAGCAGGATTTCATTTTACAGCCAACGAGGAGAGACTGTGGATTGGAAAGATTTTCAACGCTTCCAAAACAAAACATTTTGTTCCTGAACTATTCCAGTTCACATATGAGCTTTAGTACATGAGTTAGGGTTGGGAAAAGGAATGTGAGAGACAACAGAGGGAAGAAATAAATCAGACAAGGTAATAAATGACTGAATAAACAAATAGAAATTAATGTGAGAAACAACCTGGTGCCAAAAGCACGGGCTGGGGCTTCTCAAGTGACTCAGCCGTGAAAATGCTTTTGTTTTCTCTGGCTCGTAATGAAAAGCTGCAAGGCCCTCGAGACAAAAACAGCTCTTGCATACCTGACTTTATTTGCTTTTTTTTTAACACTCCCAGCGTCCCCAAGAGTAAACCAATCGTTTGGTTAGTGCATATTACAATGAAGCCTGCAGCCCATAACTTGAATACTGTTCTTTTAAATGGCTCCAGTGGGCCCTTGGGGTGCTTAAAGCAACGCAAACTCTGTGTGTCCTGTGCTGTGTCACATCTACAAAACTTCAGCACTCCACTAGATTCTAAAGCCTTTAAAAAGGACATATACCCACATAATGTCTGATAAAGGGCCACAGTAAAGCCTGAAGGAGAGTCATTTTATGCTGTGAAAGACAATGTGCAGGTTCAGGCTATAATAAAGACCCACATTGTGAGTTCTATTTCTACTGATGACAGTTTTAACTTCTAATCAGTCAAAAGCAACTAACTGTAGATTCTGCCAATGGCCAATCCCCAATGCATTCCTTTTATCCTTGATTCCCATATGACAATAAACACAACATGGACAGAATTCAAATAAGAATAGACGCGTGTGTGTTTGTGATGTGCTGGAGACTAAGCCACCACTTCCACTGCCAGAAAACCACGTGCATTTCTTGTTTTCTCAGCTCCACATGCCAGCAAAACCACTCCATTACCTTAACCCACTCTGCTGCTGCCATTTATCATTTTACCAGTGCAAATTTGAGTTTCTAAGCAGAATTCTAACCTTATGGACCTCCTGTGTATTTGAATGAATGTGGTGTGCTAGACAACTACAGTACTGTACATGCCAACATCTCTCAATGAGGGAAACATGTGGAGAAGAAAAGTTTCTATTAATACTCACATGGATCGTAACTCTTCCTTGAGCCCTACTTTTCACACTTTGATAGACCTGTAAAATCTAATTCAATCCAGGCCATAAGTTCTACCTTTACAATGATAATATATATATATATATATATATATGTGTGTGTGTTTGTGTTTGTAACACGTTATAATGCTCGCTGCATACTTTGCTTCTGACTGGCTAGTAGTCCTTACCTAGCTACTGCGTATGTGCAACTCCCAACTAAGAGGGAACAGACGTGAGATGTCTCACTCTGTAGCTAAAACAGAGAGCTCAACACAAAGGGTGAAAAGAGAGCTGCAGCAATGGGCAGTACAACAAAAATGTAGTGTTTTTTGAAAATGAAACCGTGTATATTGATTCTGGTACAAGCTCTAAATAAAATAATGAACCTGAAAATGAGCATAATATGAGCACTTAGCAGTAGTTAGCACTACTTAGCACTGATGTTGTACTCTACTGCCATATATTAAGACGGATTTCTAATAAAAGACTAGAAACACCACCACTAACTATGACCTTAGACAAGGCAGTTTCATTTATACAGCACATACTGTATCAGCAACAAGGCAATTCAAAGTGATTTACATAAAACATTAAATAGCGATTAAAAAACAGTCATTAAAGAGAATAGAAAATAAAAACAAGCTAAGATAGAATAAGACTTAGTAATAAACGTAGCTGAGTTAACACCTCTCGTAAAGTTTGAACAAAAACTAAGCTTTGTTAAGGAAGAATATAAGCAGAGCTGTTGCAACTAGATGTTACCATATAAAAGTGTACCTAATGTAGTGCCTTCCATACTCGCATTCCAACACTAAAATGACAAGAAATTAGGATTCTCAATTTCTTTCACCCTGAGCAATAGGCTAGTTTGTTTGGACTTTGACTTGTTTGAATTCTATGGTCTGAGTAACTGCTGTATTAGTCAGCTGAGTCTATGCTTTCCAATGACATGTGAACAACACTAAGAACTGCAGCTGAGGCCGACATTTGCCATTGACCTCACTAATGGTTAATCTGAGAAAAGAAACAAGTGAAAAACCAGTGGTCATTAGATTTTGATAGGTGGTATATTTGACTAGCTGAAAGATTATGTTATTATTATTACCCAGGTTTTATTATTGCAGTGGCTGTATGAAAACAACATAGAAAGATGGTGCAGAATGTCTTCAAATTGGTTGCAAAACTGAAACTGAAAGTTTCAAAAAATCAATCAGCAGCAGCTGATGGTGTTGGTGTTAATGTAACTAGAGAACAAAGACTGTTAAAGTTCTGGAGTCACTTTTTAACTGCACTCAAAAATGCTGACAATTATACATGATTGCATCTGAAGGATTGTTAGGTCGGATGAGATTTTAAATGGCAGTGGCATTTGCTCGGCCATGCTGCCCTTTTTTCAAAAGCAGTAGCACCAATTCTTCTGTGTGCGCACGCAGCATTACAAGAGCAATTCAAATCGTTGAGTGCCGGTGGTTGGAATTTCACATCATTAAAATTCATCCAGAATTCCTGTATATGTTGGCAATTTCAGTGCACATTACAGTTATAATGTTTTAGATTTTCATAACATCTAGTGTCGCATTGCCAGACCTATCTCCGCAGTGTCAGCGTTGGAGTATGGTCTGGCTACACCAGCTTATCTATTTTGGGATAGGGGGGGAAAAAAAACACTCTAGTTTCAGAAAAGTTTGTTATTCTTTATACCAATCACTATCGCCCTGGGCAGCTCTTTGCCTTGATGCAGCGACGGTGCCCATGCAAGATAGGCGGAGATAGCGGAAGAGGAGGGACATAGATTTCCATCTTTTTAAAAGCAATATATGTCCAGTAAACCAGACTACATTACATCTAACCCCATTTTTGATGCAATTTATGACATCCTGTGTGCTGCCAGTGGTGTATGTGTGTCAATTTAGACACAACTTTAAGACCTATATTACCAGTATTTTACCCATATTATAAAATGTTACCATATAGAAGCAATTTGGGACTGTCCCACTGCTTTTACTGCATAGTTTCTTTTGAAAAAGTAACGTAGGGCATATTACCAAGACTGATACATGTAAACTAAATGAACATCGACAAAGGAGAAAAGAGACTAATGGAAATTGATGAGAGCTCATACAACTGTGATGGTTTTATAGTTCAGAGTTTTTAACTACGACCAGTGGTAAGTGGGGTTTGAGGTTTTCGTAAAGGTAAAACTAACAGATTAACTAACATTTTTGGGGATCTCACTGTATTGTCCATCTCATGGCATGGACAAAAGCTAATTTAGCTCATTTACTTCTGTGTGGTTTGCATGGTAGCTCACTAAAATAAAGACTTCCCATGGACAGAGCTGTGCCTATGTATTTGTATGTACATGTGTGTTTGTATGCCCTTGCTTCTTCTTTTCTTCTTCTTCTCTCACCCAGAAAACAGCAAAGTAAATAAGGTGATGTGTGTGTGCTTTTGTATGTGAGACATATGTAAAAGAGGGTTACACAGCAGTCCAATTTCAAACAAATTTCCCACACCATGCTTCTCTCTTTATAAACGCAATATACACAATCATATTTAAATGAAGGCGAGAAGACAAGGAGGAGAGCCGATGGATGGCTCGAAGGGCTTTGGAAGGGGGTTGATTTACATGCTCTGTCAATTCCCTGTTGCTGGCGGACATGCATAATTCATCCATTTTATTGACTGCTGGGGAATTCTATTAGGTGATAGAGTAATACTCCCAAGAACAAAAGATGACTGCCCTTTTCATGAGTGTCGTCAGGACCCGTATGTGTGAGTATTTGTGCACATTGGCACTTGCTATTGATGATGTGCATTTTGCTAAGAATGCATTTTCAAAACCTTGATTGAACAGCTTCAAGTGTTTTATATTCTGTCACAGTGTTGCTGAGCTTAATCAGAATAAATGGTAAGCTTGGTGTCCTTGGCAATGGACTTGCTCAGAGTCTAAATGAATTTGAGGTTAGGATTTGGTGAATACATAAAACAGCATGTGACAGCATGTGATAAGTCATAGTGTATGTTTACCACAATATCATTCATACTGTGTGGAGATTCCCCAGTTAAATAATTTCACAAAAAAATAATAATAGAGTCCCGATGAAAAGACGAACAGGTCAGATTTTTTTGTCTTCTCTTTGCAATAGGTGTCCATGATGTTGTGATAGGTGAGGATACTCTTACAAATTTGTTTTGATTTCATGTTAGTGAACTTGTAACCATTTGACTATCACCCTGGGAACAATACTGCTCAATGTGTGCTGGGTGATGATGACTGGTTCCAGGTTTACGTCCATTCATCAAATTATGTTTACATGCATAAACATTGTTTGTGGTGTCAGGTGGAAAGTGAGGTCATCCCTGCATCTCCTTTCCAATCAGCTGTTGTGTATGATTTCATGGTGCTGAGCTAAGCTAAGCGCTAAAGAGGGAAAGAAGCCAATTTTCAACCCTTCGGACAAGAGTTATCCAGCAAAGTTTTACGGATGTCCGATGTTATTTGTCAGCATGTATGACAGTTCGGGCTGCACGATTATGGCCAAAATGATAATCACGATTATTTTGATCAATATTCTGATCACGATTATTTGTTGATTTTAACCAAAACAAATTTTATTGTCACATAGGCTCAGAGAGACGGCTGACTCATTATGAACGGGTCCAGCACGGGTCGAAAGGCGGATACACACGTCGTGTGTATGAAATATCTGATTCGTCACTGCGCTGCATTTTTATGAACTATGATATTCTGGCCATGGGTCACATCTCTCGCCCAGGTACAGCGGGCTCCGTCTCACACGCTGTTACTCTACCAACTGAAGTTAGTTGCATTCAATAACTTCTTCTGTGTTCTTCGCCGTGGTGGCCGCAATAGCAGAGTTATCCGCGGAAACACTGGTACAAATACAGGTTTGCCCCACATATTTAACAATATACAGCTGTGTTAATAACAATTAAAACTGTAGACAAATGTCAGAAGTGTGGACCGGCGCTGTGTGGCCGGGCGCGGAGAGTAAGAGGAAAGAGAGCATCCAAAACACAGGCATGGCTTTACAGAAGAAATGGGTCATGTAACGCAAAATTAAATCATATCCATATAACAACATTGCAGCGGATGCGAGGACATTAGCACCGGTGCGTCCTAGAGCCTGTGAGCTAACAGAAGCTAACTAGCACCGCCACCGACTAGCACTGCGGTGGCATGCTCACGGCTGTTGTCTGAATAACACAGACGGGACAAAATGTTGCGTTTACTGGTAAACCTGGAGACCGACGTATAACCGAATGCTATCTGTTGAGTTTTCCTCCCGTTACTCTGTCCTCAGTGACTGCCTACATCTTGAAACTAAGCTGGGCGGTGCAGGGAACAACTGACTGGACATGAGCAGACAGTGGTTTACGGAGCAGTAGATGCGCTATGCAAAAAATCCGTAGCGTTCTATTAAATGACGCTTTACAAAAAAAAATAAAAAAATTGCTCGATCGCACAAATTTGATCGCTAGCGCTAGCTATCTAGCTTGGTTGGCAGGATGCTTAACAAGATATTTCTAGGTGACCAAAGTGTTTCAATTTACTTTGATGACGTGAAAACACACTGTGAAAAGATCAAACTTTAAGAAGAAAACACGGACAATACCCTAAAAAACAAATTCACGGCTATTTTAATGTACACAGGGCCACGGAATACATTGCTATACCTCTAATATGATTGAGAGGTTGGCGTGTAGCCATGCCCCAAAGCATCCCCTGCTTTATCGTCTCATTTTAAAATAAATGGAACCATAATTTACCAAATTAAGATAATGCTTTATTGAAGAAGACTTGAAACTAGGGATTAAGGCCACAAACTCATTAGGAAAATTTTATTATGGTAATAAATCAAACCAGAAGTGGGGTCATTTCCCCATAGACTTCTATAGAAACGGACTTCTTTTTGGAGCCAGTGGAGTCGCCCGCTACTGGCTTCACTTTTCAGTCACGTATGTATCTGCCAAGTCACAGGAGACGGGTATGGCTGCAGCCTGGAGCGTCCCATGTCATCCATCCCGTCTCATGCGGTCCCGTCTCATACGGAGGTGTGTCCAACGGCAAATTCAGAGGGTCAAAAACACGAAATTGCGATAAATTTTCCAGACGGGTAAATTCGTGACCACATTTGTTGCAATCAATTGAAAAACGTTAATAACTGTTAAAGTAACAATTTTGCCATAGGCCTACTACATAGTTTGCTGGATTTCTGAATGTTATGGTTGTGTTGTTCCATATTAACGTAGCTACATCTGATGAAACCTGCATCAGCGACGCATTTCTGCCAACTAACGGCAGGATCTCCTGAGGAGGGATAACAATCCACGATCTGCACACAACGAGAATACAAAAATAAACATGTTACACTCTTTCCAAGACTCTTTTTAATGTTATATTCTATATTGTTTTCACACTTCACTGGGACATTGCTGCAAATACAACTGCTTATCAACATGGAGAGAGCATTGGACTGTATAGCGCTGCCTCGGCTGTCGGGTCTCTGAGACCCGGGGCAGAATGCTGTCGGGTCTCTGAGACTCGGGGCAGAATGCTCTCAGGTCTCTGGGACCCGGGGCAGAACGCGGTTGTATTTTTCTACTACTGTGGCCTCGGCTGTCGGGTCTCTGGGACCCGGGGCAGAATGCTGTCGGCTCTCTGAGACCCGGGGCAGAATGCTCTCGGGTCTCGGACCCGGGGCAGAACGCGGTTGTATTTTTCTACTACCACGGCCTCGGCCTTCGGGTCTCTGGGACCCGGGGCAGAATGCTGTCGGGTCTCTGGGACAGAACGCGGTTGTATTTTTCTACTAGGCCTACCGCGGCCTCGACTGTCGGGTCTCTGGGACCCGGGGCAGAACGTTATTATTATTATTATTATTATTATTATTAATAAAATAAAAATAAATAAAATCTCTGCTGCCACGGCATTGGGCCAGATTGCGATTGTACTGTTGTTCCACTTTCGAGCCAGCGGCTCTATTGTATTTTGTGTTGTATTGTATGAAAGGGGGAAAAAAACAAAAAACAAATGCTTGACCTCTGTCACAGAGAAATTCCTTCTATAGCTGCAAGTTGCCTATAATCTGCATTTATTTTAGAGACGGACATATATTTTTAAATATAAAAAAAAACACCAAATATTTTATTCTTTAGCATGATAGTTGACGCGAGCTTTTACTTTGAAAAGTAAGAGAGATTGTATTTTAATCCAGATGCAAGCTTTTATTTTGAAAAGTAGAAACTCGGGGATGGCAGAAGGATTTTTTTAGTTTGCCTATAATCTGCATTTATTTTATAGACAAACATATATTTTAAGTGTTTTTTTCATCAGTAGGCCTATGATAGTCTGCATTTATCTTGTAGACATATTTTTTTAAAAGTGTTTTATTCATTTGTATGATTGCCGTTATTGTTTAGTTAAAAAAAAATATAGGCTATATATTAAAAGTATTTTATTAATTAGCATGATAGTTGACGCAGGCTTATTTTATTCCAGACATTTATCTTGTCAACACAACCATAACATTCAGAAATCAGCAAATGTGTATGGCAAAATTGTTACTTTAACAGTTTTTAACGTTTTTCAATTAATTGCAACAAATGTGGTCACGAATTTACCCGTCTGGTCTCCGCATGAGACGAGACCGCATGAGACGGGACGGATGACATGGGACGCTCCAGGCTGCATCCTTATACTCTTGAGTCACAGCAAGGATTATTGAATATGATTGTCTAATGTGATGACAATCTCAAAAGACAAAAATATAACTGCCAGCGGCAATTCGCGGGTTCAAATTTTTTCTCTCTCAATAGTGACGTCCAACAACGTTATAAAACATATCCTGCAAGCTTTGTAACAATTGGACAAACAGTCCACAACAGTGTACAACTGATTTGTCAAAAACATTTATTTTCAATTCAGTGTGATATGTATCTCAGTCCAGATCAATTTGAGAAAAACAGATGACCAACACAAAAACAACTGCTAATCAAAGCCGCAAACTGCGATTTCAAGCTCAAATCTTGATTTGTGTCATTCCACGTCCAGTTATTGTGAATTTAAAGCGCCCCCTAGTGGTCAATTTGAATGAGACTTCCAGTGTATGTGTGAGGTCGTTATGTAGACATTTGATCAATAACTTCAATTAAGATCAATAACTTGAAAAGTAATTGAGATATGGAAATGTTTCATAAAACTTGTAATAAGCTTGATCCATTGATTTTTGGTGTCAATCTGAGCTACGGTGTAGGAGATCTCAAAAATGTGTTTTTCAAAACATTTAAAATGGAGGAAGATAGATTTTCTAGGTGGACATTAATAATCCTTGAGGCTTTTTGTAGAGCACATTAAGCTGCACCTGCAAAAATGTGTGTGGCCTTTCAAAGTTTGCATTTTGAAGTCTTAATCACAGCGCCACCATGTGGCCGATAGAAGCACATGCGCACCATTTCCAGTTATTCCCCCAAGTTTCATGTTTCTAGCTCATTCCAGCTCATGGGAATTTGAGCTGGTGCGGCAAACAACAAATAATAATAACAACTGAAACAGAAACACAGAATGGTTCTACCGCAGTTTGAACCCTAAACATGTGTACTATGATCCCAGAATACTGGACATCAAAGTGATATATGCAGTAGCTCAACAGACAGAAATAATCTTCTCTACAACTGAGAGTAAGATAACCACCTGTTCTTTACTCTGATCCCATCTGTCATCACAGACAGAGTTTTATAGCAGCCTTTAAGTCCTACATGGCAATATGGACATGTGATACAAAGAAACAGCTATGTCTGTCTTCCAGCAAGTTTCAAAAAACATACTAATGAGACTCTGCAAAGACTATAACAGAAATCCTTTTTGTGGCACATTTTGAAAAGACATTTGAAGGATTTCACTGTCTTTAAAAGTACCCTACAGTACTACTGAGGAGTCAGTTGCAAGAGGAACAACTAGCAAAGAGTTCCAAAAGATAATTAAACACCCAAGAACCAGTGTTGTCTAAAACCATCATATACAGTTTCATGTTGCACTTCTTGTTGAATCACCTTCATTTTCTGCAGCTCTGAATCAAACATCTTTCTGCTATTGTGATACAGGCCGAGAGAGACAGGAAGAAAACAAGACATAACCAAGTTGAAGCACCAGCAGCAGAAGCTCAATGTGATAATCCCCAATGTGAGTCAGCTTGAGCTTCAATTGGTAGCTTTGGCACATCTTTATAAACCTTCATCTTATGTCTACAGCTTCAGCATCACCACTTTAAAGGCCATTTGTGCTGTCCACCCAAAACTAATTAAACACTCTTTGCAGATTTGCCTTTCTCTCTACCTTAGACTGTATACCACACTGATTTTTAATTGACAGCAACTCTCTTTATTCTCTCATGTAATGCCTGAGAGGGACAGGAGAATCTCAAGGAGAAAAAAGATCCACTTCTATTCTTTTTAATTGTCAATGTCGTATTAAAATCAAAAGACCAGTCTTGGTAATGTATTCGCCACACAATCCATTTCTGCTCTGAAGGGAGGAGCATGAAAGTCCACTTCAAAGACTTCCCTGATTGTTCAGAGTATGCTTGCTAATTACCAACGGAGACACCCTGGGGGGGTGGGGGAGGGGTGATATGCACGCTGGATAGTTTTGCAATTAATACAAGGTAGATTAATAAGTACCTTTTTAGCCAGCTCCCATTGGAGGTCAGATGTACTCACACAGGATTCCATTGGTGTTAAAGACATTTAATGTGAGATGTGGTACTCTGCTTGAAACTAAAGATTGGAAAGTCTAATGATATTCTAGTTCACACTGTTCTGGAGCCCCGTGGTTACCAAAGTGACGACCTTACATTTAATTTCACTGAAGGTAGAAATCCCATTGTGGGGCCGGATTTAAATGAATGAGCCTAATTCAGCTATTTTCTGTCGACCCCACAAGTTGCACAGTTATTACTCTGCGGAACCAGTACACAGGGTTTAGGTCAACAAAGTGCTTTCTTAATTGGTGAGAATCAAACTTCCCACATCCATTGCAGCTCTCTCTGAGGGATTTGGGCTGCTGTGCCTGAGCTAATGAGAGCCAGAGAAGTGAGAGCACAGGCACTGTGACACTCTTTCTTGGCTATTAATTTGTGAACTTCACGTTAGCTAGCAACCGCGCAGCATTGTATCACAGCTGAAGTAGCTTCATTGACAAGTCCCCCACCCCCACCCGAATAGGCACACCAGTTTCAACGCACATAAGAGCAGAAACATGCCCCAAGAAAACCTGTAGCATTTTAAGGCTTCTTTAATTTCTCAAATTGTATGGTTATTCAAATAAACAGGCAGAGTTCATACTCATACCTTTCTTCCAGCAGCTTGTCTCCAACCATCCAACGAACGTGTGGCACAGGGTAACCAGTGACCAGGCAGGCCAGCAGCACGCTTGCGCCCACCGCCTTGCTCACAGGCACAGGCTGCACCAAGAACTCCAGCTTACTCTCTTCTCCAGTTTCTTGAATTAAGAGAAAAAAATGACAGGGTTAAGGGTGAGGTTAAGGTTAGGGTGAGTAACTGAAACAGAGCAGCAACCTTCTACGTAACGGGTGTCATCTGTCTTAAAAACTTCAAAAGAGCTCTGGTCTAATGGGCAGTCCTTCCTGACACCCAAACCAAAGAATGGTCACATGAATAATGTCCATGTTGATGTGTGAGACAGCTGAAGTCTTAGCTATTTAGGAGTTCAAAGTGATCCCATATAATTCCAGCTGCAACTAACTGCCTGAGTAGCACCCTGCAATACCCAGTCATGTGGGACCACAGCACAAACACAGGACTTTACTCACTTTATCCTAGACCATAATTCTATGAGGCTCAAACCAGGATTTTATTTGAAAAACAGAAATGTATGAAATCGTTTGCTCAAAGTCCTTTTTCAACTCTCAACTTCTCCCCCCTGCACACACCCAAGTTAGCAAACACCCAAATTATTTTATCTCAAGCTGTTGTTGTTTAAAGAAACCAAATAACTACAAATGTGTATCTGTTGCTTAAACATCTGGTCGCATCAAGACAAAATCTCTTTGAATGTCTTCCATGAGTTTTCCTTCTGTATGCATACAGCCTTTTGCCATACTAACACACATCCTTAGAGGAGACATACAGAGACAAATACCACTACTGGGGTCTTGTTGAATTCTGATTTACGACCTCTAGTATCTTCTCTGTGCAGCCAGGAGCCTGGTGCTTAACACCTCAGTAAATAAAACTTCTAGAGGAGTGAGACGAAACACTGCCACTATGGAATTCAGCCCCCTTTTGAGCTTCAACTGAGTTACTGCAGCATTACTGATAACCCCACTGGGAGTTCTACCACTCCCTTTGGCATTCACCCATCTCTCACTACAGTCAGGCAGACTTCTTCATGCTAAAATTAGTGGGCAACCCAAAGAGGACACTACGTACCACTTTAATCAAGTGATGCGCTAAACTAAATTATAATTTACTGCACAAGTGGTTCTACAATAGAAGCTCTAACATTATTGCAGAGCAATCAAGGATGTGTAAATGTTTTGCTTCACATTAACAGCAGGAAAAATGCTTTCACTATTAGATGACAATGGACGTATAGTGTGTCAGATCTGAAATCATTCCCGTAATGAAACCATACGTTTGTGACTGAAGTTATAACTATGAAATCCTACAGCTCACTGATCTGCACTCTCACTGGAGATCATTTCGCTCAATGTCTGAAAACACTTTCTATTTTCTCAAATTACCTGGCAGTATTTGGAGCTGGGCCTCGTCGCTGTACTTGGACGACCCCACATTTTCCACCAGACAGCGGTAATGGCCGGCGTCTGCCTCCGAGGCGTTGCTGATCGCCAGGGCTCCGCTGGGCAGCAGGACCAGTCTGGTGCTAAGCTCCAGCGGCAGGCGGTCTTTCTCCCACCTGGTGAAGGGCACCAGATCGGAGTTGACCTCGCATGCCATCACTTGGTTGTTCCCTAGATGCACGGTGGTCGGCGATGGCTGGCTGGCGAACCTGGGCATTCCTGAAAGACAACAACAAGGCATGGATGTAAAATCTGCACTCCCTTCCAACATCAACAGAATTAATGGTAAGAAATAAAGATCACTAAACAACAAGAATTCAAATGTTCTTTGATATACATACATTAAAATGTTTAAAGGCCCTGAAAACCTGAGCAATGGGACTCTGGTATTTGACTTAAAAAAAAAAAATAGCTACTACTGTTATGCCGGTAAGACTGTAAAAAATACAAGCAGACAGATATTGGACCTTTGACACAGAAGCAAGGGATGTTATAAAAACTTGGAGTATCTGTTCTAAACTATGACAAGATGTATAATTGGTCTTATCTTTAAAGCTGGAAAACATAACAGACTATTCAAAGCGACATCTTGCAATCAATATTCAGGACAGATTCTCAGGCGTGGAGAAGGCCAAAAATGCAACCCCCACCCACCTCTAACCTCTTGCATACCCACATCCTCATGCACACACACAACCACCCACACACAGTTGCGTAGCACGACCCCTTATCCTCAATGGGGGATGTTAATTTGCCACGCAGAGCAGGAGACACACAGCACTAATTAAAAAAGGGCTGGATCCACAGGCTGTTTGTGCTGCTTTACCCCGAATTTCATCTCAACGCAATATAATTATTTCCTGCGTTTGAAACCATGGATGTGAAACCAACAATCGCGGGCCGCGTTCTGAAGAATTGCAAACAATGGCTTCAATTAAAATCAGCTTACATTGTGTGAACTGCAAATGGTATTCTTGGGCATATTAGTGAAGGAGAAAAAGTTGTAAAAAAAAAATATATATATATGAAGGCCACTCCATCTACAATAAAAATAATATGTTGTGTTATAACCATGGAGGCCCTCTTGAGATTTTGGGCTGACTGTGGTTGTTTCCTTGGTAATGTTGTCTCCTTGGTAGTGTGTGTGTGTGTATTGAATGGATGGAAAGAAGAGTTCCATTTCAGTGTTTGTTTATCTACTTTCAAATATACATTTGCCTGCTGTAATTGTGTTTTTACACAGGAAGTGATGCTAAAGGCTTGCTGAGTGATGATTCGTCATCTTTGCCCTCTCTCACCTACAGATAGCTCTTCAAATCCCTTGCCAAGAGTGGCTCCAGGGAAAATCACACTTTAAGATAAGGCCCCAGCAGCCACAGATTCTTGTCTGGCCCCGGACCAACGCGCACAGCTTCTCTGAGTATATCCCAGCAGAATAGTTCAGCTAATATGGGCTTAACTGATTCTAGTACTGATATTTTTGTATGAAAGCTGCCAATCACCTACTGTATAATCATGCAAGGGTAGAAAAGCCTCCGCTGAGTCATTTAGATTAGAGTCACTGAAGCTCCCTACTGAATCAAATACTTTTTTTAATGATTAGCTGCTGTAGTGTTGGGTGAGTAATCAGTCTAGCCAACGTTAGGGGCAATTCTAGGATATAGATATATCAGGCATAAAGATTTAATTCATCAAGAAAATTTGATTAAATGTAATAAAAAAAAAAAAAATCACTATAGGTTATGTAGCTGTAGTGTAATATATGCTCACCGATGGTCCTCTTCTTTCAAATTATGCTGATCTATTTCATTTTCTTGAGAAATTAAGAAAATGTACTGTACATGTGTCATCTGTGTGCGTTTCATGTTACTAAGTGCCTAACTATTGGTATTAGTATGTGGTCTCAGTAGTAGTATTAGTATGTGTCTCTCAGCTTTGATGGAAAGGTCCTCCTCAGCATCCTTTTTTGTTTTGCTTTGGCATTATGTGTGTTTTCAGCTAAGGAGTGACATACTAATAAAATTTATTCAATTCTCAAAGTGGACAATATAGGGTAGCTGGTAGCTAATATTTCATAAAAGGCCAATATCTGCTCAACATACAGACAAGCTGATATGTTTGTCTTACAAAGCACAATAAACACTTGCAGCTACCTCTAAGCAAACCAGAGTCAGAGATTGGCTTGAACTGAAACGTTAAACTATAGGCAGTGCTTTGGCCCATGGCGCAATGACATTTCAAAAGATGAGGTTGAGGACGATGGCCTGAGTTAATGCGCTCCAAATCTAATTGCTCCAGATGTAAACCACGACTTTGGGTAACGACTTGAGACTTGACATTTGGCCCACAGAGGACACATAAGAGGGCCCTAAAAAGTCTTCTGCATACATGACAAGATATTATGGTTTCCACAAAAACATTTTCAGAGAGAAGAGAAGACATCATCACCAGAAGAAGTTCAGTTCTGATTGCTGTAAGCACTCTGTCCGCAGTGACTCTGCGGTGCTTCAAGCTCACAATCCACTAATTACTTACAATATTGCCAGTGTTAATGAAGTGGATGCATGACGTTATGATGCCTTGAATATGCATGGTTAAGTCCATGCATGTGTGTTTTGCAGAATAACTAAAGTCTACATAAGCACATTGAGTGCGGGTCAAGGCGGGGCATTGTAGATGGGAAGTGGTCCCGCTAACACTATCGATTCCAATTAATCACAATTCTCCATTTAAATCGACTGGATGGGAGTTTCATTTTCCACACCCTTGCTCAGCACCATCTATTGAACACAAGTCCTGTACTGCCAATCTGCCAAATTACCAGAGTGCGATGAGGCCAATGATTGCAGGAGAGCAATAATGTCTCAGTGGACAAAACAAGAACAGAGAGATTTTATGGAAAGCAGTTTTGTTCATTTCAAACTGCATAAATGACAGAAAAAATGTGACACCACTGATCTAACTGTGCCTCCAAACATAATTTTCCTACAGAATAAAGTGTTTAACCCAGTGGTGGAACCAAATGCCTCCTTTATGAAGACTGGCTCTTAGATTCACCAAACCCTACACCAGCTGCTTGGCTTTGCCAGCAGAGCTTAAAATCATATGAATGCTAATGAATGAATGTGTCCATCATTGGATGGCGATTAGCAGGAAAAGAACTGTGCTGCAGAGAGCTGCGAACAGCCGTAACAACGTCTACCCCGAGTAAAATTGCATGCACATACACTTAAATCACACAGTTGGGTTTCTACTATTCTTAATTAAAATCAGGTATAGAATAACAATGAGCAGCTCAATGGAATATGCAGAAGGCTTTAAAGACCTCCCTCCAGATTCAACTGAATTAGTAACTGGCTGCAAAATAGCTGCCTTTCACCTTGGATCAAAAACACAACAGTGCTCTATGTTACATATTTCCAAGCAGCCAGTTTAGGAGCTGCCCAGAGGGCTATACTCACTTGCTTCTAGCCTGACAAAGTGCTGTGTTTGGACAGGCAACATGAAATAACCACTGTGAAATTCCACTGTGAACATTTTGAATGTTAAAAAAATAATAGTAATCAAGTGATCCAAAAAGCACACACAGTTAATGCATCCGAGCACGCTTATACTGTATCTTCCATGTAGACTGTAACTGGTTATATCAACAGATACAGTCTAACTTGAGTACATCATCTGAACGGAGACAGCTTCTTTCTTTTAAGCTTGAATTCTTTGCTTCCTAAAAGCATAGAAATTGCCCTAATTGACTAATCAGGGGCAATAATACTGGTATATTTTGCATAAACATTTTTTTCTGGCATATTTATTGTAACATGTACCTCCACCAACTCTGACTAGATTAGGATTCAGAGACATAATAATAAAACCCCATGTAAAACATCTGTTTGCATTTACTTCTGAAACAACAACTGGATTCACAAAGAGGAAGGAAAAAAATGATGGAAGCCCGGAGCTCAAGGAACATATGGTAATTCTTAAAATGAAAAATACAATATTTACAATTTCTAATGCTAAACAAGATAATAACAGCAGTTTTATTTGAATTATCATTTTGGCAGTCAACACTTACACAAACTGCAAAATACACAATCAAAAGCCAATTTCACTAAGAGAGACAACAACACATCGTGCCTATGTTGAACGAATCCTGCCTACAGGAATTATGGGATATTTGTACACTATGCATGTTGCAACTTACTCAACTCTGAGCCCATTTGTTTGCTTATATTAGACTGAACTGACATGACCTGTTTTCCATCTCCGGCTAATGCCCCCTGCTAGCACAGCCAACACTTATTTAAAATACAGTTGAACTTAAAAGCAATACTGAAAATATGAAGAGCTACTGGAGACGTATCTGGCACATCTACAATGGAGCTTGGTAGCAGAAGAGATTTGGGAGATTTGCAGTAAATGTTTTGTTATCCGTCCAATAGAGTCAAAGAGCAGGGTATTCTCTCTAGATTTGACATTTTGCAATCGTGAACAATCAGAAGGAAGAAATACATCACAAAAGGCGGCAGAGTTCACAATTGGTACACGGATAGCAGAGTCAGTAGACCAGAATGCAACACAGCCCCAACTGGGACGCTCATTCTTATCACGCTATTATTTCCAATACTTCTCTCTCTTTCTTCCTCTCTGAATTCAACAAGTTCTCGCCCATTCTCTCTGGGATTTGTGAAAGTTATTCTGGGAAATGTGGGAAATCAATACCTGAAACTGAAGTACAAATGTCAGGTTTAAGGGAAAAAAAGTAAATTAAAGCCCTTTATGTCAAAATTATTCCTAGAATGCTCTGGCTGTTCCAAATTGGTATTTACTAGTGTATGACCATCCAGAAGGGAGTTTTTCTTTAAAGCCTTCCCTTCAACGCTGTCCTCTCTTATTAACACATCTGATGTTTCACATACCGTACATTGATTTATTTTTGGCGAACATTCAAGTCTGTCTATGTTCTCAACACAACGCTGTCATCTCAGATGCCGACCTCTTCAAAAAAGTAAGAAAAGATATGTAGAAGAATACACAGCTGTTTCATAAAGCGTGGGTTTGCTTCCCCACCCGGTCCGCTACCAACTAAAATATAATCTTAATATCTAGGAAACTTTCTATTATAGTTCTGCATCACATGCTTTTATCAATCAATCAAACTTTATTTCTATAGCACATTTCATACAAGTTAATGTAACACATTGTGCTTCGTCCAAAAGCAACATAAAATAATACTTTGTTCAGTAAATTATATACAAAACACATATTGGCACACACACACACACACACACACACACACACACACACACACACACAGCGACAAACTCAGTTATTCATAGAAATACAGCGAGGGATGGTTAAGAGACGTCTGCCAGTGGATCTGAGGGTTCTTACTGGTTCATATCTAATGAGCATGTCTCTAATATACTGAGGTGCAAGGCCATTGAGAGCTTTAAATACTAGTATTTTATTTATGAATTTTAATACGAGACAGAACTAGGGGTGCATGATATTTCAACTCAATATCGTTCTTGTAATATCACGTTGCCCAATATTATATCGAAAGCAAGAAAAAAGCAAGAAAAATATGTAAACACGTGAAAAACTTAGAAAAACACTGACTGAAAAAGTATGCAATATTTTGTTTGTTTTGTGGAGCGCTGCGTGGCTTAGTTGTGTTTGATTTAGAATCCGCTTAAAAACACTATAATGATCCTGTTTCATTGGCCAGTTAGCGTGCCACTTGCACATGTTAGTGCACGTCAGAACACGGGGCCACTACGTAACAAAGTAGTATACCACGTGTGTGCAGATTTCAACAGAGTGACAGTGTAAGTGAAGAAATAGATAGAGACAACCAAATGGAACAAATCAGAGAAGTGTCCTGTTCTTTGTATTTATTTTATACTGTCCAACCAGTACAACGTGTCCTGTTCTGTAGACATGGTCCTTATTTATTTTTATATGTTGGACCAGTCCAACATGACAGTCAGTTGAAATAAACCTTGTGTTGTAAGAAAACTTGTTTAATTTGATATTAATCTATTTTAATGTGTTTTCCCATAACTTCTGTAATTTTAGCATTCATATTTGAGATCGCAATATTACATTTTGTCAATATCGTACAACCCTAGACAGAACCAAATCAAATTTGCTAAACAAGAGAAGACCAATTTCAGCCAGCGAGGTGTTGGAATCCAACCACAGATGAAGAGTAGATTGGACAGTGTGAAGACATCCAATCAATGGCAATGAAAACTGACACTCAAGAATGAATGAAGGAGTGACAGGGTAATCAAGCAGTACAAAAAAAGACAATCATGCCTGCTGGATGTATTGGCTTTGAGAAGTGTGCACTTATGTGAGGTCTAAACGTATTTCCCTGCTGTAAAATCCAATTGTACAATATGTGCTTTATACAGTTCAGTGCCTCTTTTTGTTCGTGCTCCCTTTAAGGCCAGCTGCAGCGTACAGTAAGAGATAATTAATTCCCTAATTGGGGATTTTAGAGCTCCAGGGGAGAATATATATAAGGTCTTTCTCCGTAACAGTACATCATGCTATTCAGACTACATACTTTAGATGACATTCTTACATTAAACACATTATCATTTTGTACTTTGAAAGGATTTTAAAAATACAGTTTAATCAGAATTCCACTCTGTCAAACACAAAAGGAAACTCCTGAAAGTTATATTAGAAAAGCTCTGAGTTACCAGTTTATTAGGTACACCTGCACCTATGAAGTCACAACGCGTACAGCTCTTTTTTTTTTCTTAAATTCTGTGAAAAATAAATATAAAGTATAAAATGGGAAACCATTAAAAGACATTCAAAAGTAAGAATAATTAAAAGAATAAGACAAGTTAAAACCAATAAAATAATTAAATCCGCCCTTTTCATACCACTAAAAAGGGCATCTCAAAAGGAATGTTTTCAGATTAGTTTTACGGACGATACACCTTACATGACTGGATGTTACAGCGGCTTGGAGCATAAAAGCTAAAGGCAGTCTAACCAGATTTGGTGGAGACCTGGGGAACAACCAGACGGCTTGTCCCAGATGACCTGAGGGGTCTAGCTGGTGCATAGCTCACAGGCATGAGAATACAGAAAAATGTTTACATTTAGACTTCAATAAAAATTGTAAGGATTTATATATATATATATATATCTTCAGAAATCCAATTCTAGTTAAAGCATTACAAAACTAGACAATTCACTTAATTTAGGGGTTTACGTTTTCCTTTTACGAAAGGATTACAAAGTCAGTGGGATGATTCCTTCTGGGTTTATAATAAATATAATAAAGCCCTGCTGGGCCAAATCGTTTAATGAGAGAAAATAAATCTCCCATCTCCCACTGACGACAATAAATTATCAGTAGCATAAAAACTGTAGTCTACTCTCAGCGACAAATGCTTATATTTCTCCTTTGCCCTCTCCATTAAAACTTTAATTGCACTGTATTGCAAAACTTACTCAAACACATTCCCTCCAAACAACATAAGGACAACATAGTTCACCCCCGACATCACTCTTTATAGAGGCACTTTAGGGATAATGGCATAGAGAAGAAAAGATGATTCTATATTTGTAATGCAGCCTAGATCATTGTGCAATTTAGCTTTGAGGGGTGGTGCTGTAGTTATGTTCTTTAGTGCCTGTGCATGTTGCATGAAAACCACAGCATGAATTCTTTAAATCCTACACCAATAGAGAGTGTGGTTTTATTTGTTTAATACAAATATGCGATGTGGTCAAAAAAGGGGCTGATTGAAGTATTTTACAAGGAAAAACCTCAATGTTTAAATAAAAAGTCTGCACGGAAAGATCGGGTAAGATACGAAAGATGCATAACCACCAATGTATGAGAAAGACTGTGTTCATGTACAGTGTCAACTGGCAGGTTTAAATCTGCACAATCAACTAGGAAGAAAGGACAACATACAGTACAAAACACAGTCAAGAGCAGTGAGGGAACAGGACGTTTTGGAACACGTTTCCTGATGTTCTTCGCTCCACCATCAGCCTGCCGGGGGTTGACAGACAAGAGTGCTCCCAAGATCCACAAGAATGAAAAGAGGATAAATTAAGCACTTTATCATGCATGAAGCCTGAAAAGCCTGACATCTGAAGGAAATGATGTTGGACCAGAAAACGTGTTCATCAAATATGTTTATATATGTTTATATCTGATCCAAACATCTGTCTGTTAACATAAACATACAATGACACCAGTTTATAACTGAGCTAAAAATAGAACTAGCTTACTCCAATAACCCTTTGGCACCCTGGAACATGTAATGAACAATCAGCGGATGGGAAGACATGATGGGAGAAGGAATCAGTATATTCTAAAAGCTATAATATGTGCGCAGAACAATGGAAACCACAAAAGCATAATGTACACAGTCCCTAAATGCTTACGTTGTGCACACACATCAGAAAGGACAGACAGAAGATGGATGGGTAGCGTTCCACAGGAATCAGCCTCAGACGGGGTTCTTATGCTATCTACTGGGCTGTAAAAACAGCTCCCAGGTGCAGAAGAAAGCGCATATCCCGACCTTGTCACCGTCAATGCCTACAGTAAAACCCTTAGAAGACAACTGGTGCCACAACAGCCTATTGTTAAATTGCCATTATGACAACCTCAGGACCGCAGGAAGGCAGTCAGCCAAAACTAAATCATGTGATTGTTGAAAACAAAGATGCACACAGAAGCACATTGGAGTAGAAGCAGTGTATCCAGGGCATTGATCCACAGCCAACAGACATCTTTAAGTACGTTAAGGTAAGGGCTTAACATCTCTGATAGCTCTTAGCAAAGGGAGGGACATATTTAACTGCTAAACCATTCTGGTTGCAGACCAGATGTTGCACAAAGAACGCCCTTCTAAACATTTATGACTATCAGTGGATGGGCCCTGGGGTGCAGCTGCTGTTTAGAGTACAACTGAGGAGAGAAGTCACCGCCACCTGATTACTACATTTCTCATTCTTCGCAGAAGCAATTTCTTGCTTAGTTTTTACAACAACGCTCAGGAAGATAAGCAATATAATATGCCCTTTAGAGGACAGTCAATGTAAAACGTCTGCTCTAGACGAATTGCAGTAACCGGCCTCTTGGCTGAGCATGCAGCGAGTGTGACAAGTCGTTTGATAGCTGATGTTCGTAAAAAGCCTACAACAAAAGCGCACACAATCTATTGTGTCTAGATGGGAAAGGACACATCAGGATGAAGCACAGCTGGCACTCTGACGGCTCCTGATTTCCTGTTTTACATACAGTACAGGAACCATTCACACACATTCATACACTGTGGCCGAGGCTGCCACCTGCTCATCAGTTAAACACTCACACACATTTACACTCTGATGGCGCAGCATCTGGAGCAACTAGGGGTTTAGTGTCTTGCCCAAGGATACTTCGACATGGAACTGCAGGGCAAGGGATGGAACCACCAACCTTCCAATTGTCAGGCGACTGCTCCACCACTGAGCCACAGCCGCGCCCAATTTTTTGGTGTTATTTTGTGACTCTGGTGCTTCCACATGCATACAGACTTGGAAAAAAAACACCCGTGCTGTTTTGAGTGAGATAAGGTTTCTGAATGTCGTCTGCCTTCTCCGGGTGAGCTGTTCAAAATCTGCATGGCTTTCTACGTCACTAACCTGAGACGAGGCGGCTAACTGCTACTAGCATGCTAGTAGCTTGGTCTCAATAGCAAAACACTGCTACAACACACACTAGTTCACCATAATCTCCAAAAGAACTACTTCCATGTCCATGTTCTGCAGGCATTCCACAATTGTGCCCTCGTTTACAAGAAGTCTCCCAGCTAATCCTGCCTTGTATTGACCAAATATGGATAAAGAGTTATCTAGCTGATGTCATCGTACCTAGCTACTGAGCATGTGCGACTCCCAACAAAGTAAAGAAGTCAGATGTCTCACTCTGTAGCTAAAACAGAGACCTAAACACACAGAGTGAAAACAGGATCTGCAGCAATGTGCAGTTGGCTAATAAAACCATGCAAACCTATTCTGGTACAACCTCAAAATACATTTATAAACCTGAAAATGAGTATAATATGGGCGCTTTAAATGTCAAAAGAATACAGACATATACAAGCACAGAAATTAACAAAAGACTTAAATTGGTATTACAAAGACTAGTTTAGCTCAAGGGTCCCAAGACTGTACACAGGATGGTCAAAAAACTATAACAGGTTACTATAATTACAAAAAGTCTTTTTAGCAGTATTGTTAAGCTGTAGGAGCATTTCTACCAAAAACCTTTTCCTTGCGTAGATGGCCTTCCCTTTCAACATTTTGTTAAAAACAAGTTAGAAGGCATGATTAATGAATACAATAGACAAAAAAACATTAATAATTATCTTAAATTTGTGACCAAAAAGGAGCACTGGATTCAGAGTTTTCTCCAGTTTATTCCGGTGCCAACACCTGCAACTAAAAGTGTGCATAGGGTTATTGAGATGTGTGCATCCTGATTTTGTTATTTATTATTCATGACAGTTTGGCAGAGCTCCAAAAAGAAAAAATAAACTATACACAGTATAGCATTTTACAATATGTTTGGGATCACAAACTCAAGTGTTTTGCCTTCAAGTCTCAAGTACGTCAAGTCAAGTATATGATACATTTGAGACATATACTGTATATCATTATGGAGTTCATTTTCAAAAAAATCTGTTGAGAAACTGCGATTATTATGGATAAAATAACCAGAATTGGTTCTAATCAGTCCCCTGGCTGTGAATCAATGTTTGCACTTTAGGACGAGTTGATCATTCCTGCATTTGATCTTTCCTTCCAGGGTAATCACATGTCAACACATTCTCAATCCCATCTCGTAAAATACGGACGCTTGGTCGGGTGCCTTTTCGTTTTTATAAAAAAGTTTACTTTAGCGTCATATAACATGCTTTACCTAAACGCTCTTGGTTGGGACTATTGGCGTCCCTTTTGACGCAGTTTGGTTAAGGAAAACCTCGTGGGTGAGCTTACTGTTCCGTGACTCGCGGGAATAACGGGACACTAACCCCGCTCTCCTGGGTTAAAGTCCTGTGTTTGACCCATCCACCCCCCCCCAACCAACATCCCAGTGCGGAATTTCCTCCCTTACAAACTACTCGCTAAACCCCGTCTAGATGCTGCTCTCCCCAGTACGTTCTAGACACACGCCGAAGGGTGCTTTTCTCATCGCATCAGACACTGACAGCCACTGTCCAAACATCTGTATCTTACACGTTCGGAGTGACAGGTTGCACATGTCTCTTCTGCTTCCCATGTTCATTTCACCTGTTCACAGTTACACCTCCAGCCAAGCTAACTCCCCACAGAATCGGTGGGAGGCGAGCCCTTTTTCATTACAGGTAATTGAGTTGTAGCTCAAACAATATTGATTGTATTAGGGTCCCTAATCATGTTAAAGTGTCTTATTCTATCACTGGGAATTTAGCTCATTCTTGGCCCATTTTGAAGCCAACCTTCTGCAGAGGTTGTTACCACGGGAGACCATTAACTAAGCACAGATAAATGTGTTGGCACTACAACCGTACATCCCTTTGCTCTTTCTCTCCCCCCCCACCACCACCAACTTTGCTTCCTTATCAGAGCAGTAGCGGAGAGGAGGAGGTGAGAGGAGTCACATGTGGTATTATGAGAGAGATGTCAATCAAAGCCGACACAGGCGCCACAAGAGCAGCGCTCACTGGCCCAACCATCTCTCATCAAGTGCCTGTTTCCTTAAGGCCCCCCCTCCTCCTCCTCTGGAATGAAGGGCCCCTCCTCCAGCTCAACAGGCTTTCCAGATAAAGGAGCCAAACACACCCCTGTCCTGCTGTTGATGGACACACAGATACCAGTTCAAGGGATAACCTCTCCATAGTCACCTCTCTCTCCTTCACTTTGTATCTCCTTCCACACAGCACCTACTTCCAATTTTTCAGCCTCTTCTCTGCCACTGCTTGGCCTCTTTCTCAATCCCTTCACTACTCTCCGGGTCACATTCATCCCAGTTTCCACCCATTCCTATGCCCCCCCACTATTTCTTCTCCATCTTCCCACCACACATGTCAGAGGGAGCTCCATTGTTTGCTAGAAAGGGGGCAAGCAGCTGCTGGTTCTTATCTGAGCATGTTGGCGGCACATCTGTAGATGCTATCGGCAGCGTTGCTCTGTTTATACTCCAACCCGGCAAGAGGAGCTAGCGGGGAAATGAGATAGATGGAGGATGGGGCCAGAAGAAAATGGAGCATCTTCCTCAGCAGAAATGATGAAGTAATGGACAGAGAGGGGAGAGCCTCTGGAAGGCGATGTAGATAAGTGAAACCAATACCTAACCATAACCCCAAAACTTGCATTCACAGTTTAAATTCCAACCTCAATATAGCACATTAAACCACTTCCACTTTATACTCAACACTACAGTTATAAAGGATATCTATATGATATGTTTATCATCATAGCACAGTGATGAAAGCCCACCACTCTTTTTGAAAGAACTCTCTCCTCTAGCATTGATTTATGGGAGCAATGCAATGTTTCAAAACACCACATACACACACACACACACCCACACCCACCCACACACACACACAAGCACTGAGCATTGTTAGCATAATGAAGCACTTCCTTTAAAACAGTGTTGGTGTGTGCTTCACATTATACCCCAGTGAAGCTAAGGTAGAACAAAAACCATGTGCTGCATCAGTGAGATTAGAAGTGAGCGGAGTTTAAAGAGGACTGCTGCAGAAATACACACAAATTTACACAAAACAGTTACATTATGTAGACAGTGTGTAACGAATATCATTGTGAAGCATCTGCAGCTGCTATTTGGAAAATATCAGCATAGGTTATTGTTGATAATGAAATGCGCCGCAGACACAATGAGGCAAGCTCAGGCAGTCAACCATGTTACACAAAGCATCAGCTTGACTCCTGAACTTGAAGGGAATAGTCTTTCAAAGTGTTGAGGCAGGCAGAATGGCTGCTGGCAATTTATCCCGAGGGGCGGGGTTGGGTTTCTCTACCAACCACTATTCTTACCAATAGGAACAATGCCTGCATTTGTGTGAGTATGTATACATGTGTATGAGTATGGGACTGGCAGCTTGGGAGCAGCAGATGTTTCTGAAGACACAGATGTAGTGCTTGCTGGGTGATGATGTCACTCAACATGGCCAGGGGCATTCATCATCGTTTACCTCGTTGAGGTGTGATGCTGTGGCAAATTAACGTCAGTGAGCAGTCCTTCACTCCCGCCTCCACACCATACAAACATATCTCTCGCACTAAATTTGGACTCCAGACCAAAATATTAAATTTTAAAAAATTGCTTAATTTAAATTTAGGATCAACATAATAGTGACAGGTTCAAGTTCAGTAAAGAAAATGGAAAATAGACTGACAACTGAGCGACAGATTGTCGAGTTTCATCAACTCTGAGGAGCTAAAAGCCAAAATCTTAATTTTTATGTTTATGTTTTGGGTCTTTTATGGCTTGTCCTCCTGTTTTCCTATATTAATGTTCCTTTTAATTCCCCAAAATAACATGACTGATTCCACACAGCGCTCTCTGGCAAGTACAAATCTCTATTTTCATCGATTTTGGGGTGTCCTATTCAAGTTTATAGCATTTGAAAAACCAATTGAAGTGGTTTATAATAGTATGAGTAAAAGTTAACATATTCCATTCTGTGATTATCCATTAATCTACATTCCTTTAATTTTAGTCCAAATAATTCCTAACTTCTGCTTTTCTAAGTCAAACATTAGGTATAATTTCCTATGAATGAGGTTTATTGACCATAAATTCTAAAAATAAAAGTAAAACTAAAGTTAACCCTTGTGTTGTCTTCCCATCAAAATTGAAAAACACTTTTGTTGACGCGTTTTTATTGATGTTTTTATCTTTTTCTTATGTTTTTTGTTCCTTTTTTCAACACTTTGATCCTTTTTTTCCGTGTTTGCCACTTTTGACGTTTTCAACACTAATACCTTTTTTCAGTTATTTTTGGAATTTATGGTCAATAAACCTAATTTATAGGAAATTATCTACAATATCTAATGTTTGAGTTGGAAAAGCAAAAATTAGGAATTATTTAGACTAAAATTAAAGGAATGGATGTTGATGGATAATCACAGACTGGAATATGTCAACTTTTACTAAATACTATTTCAAAATCACTTTAGTGTTTTTGTCAAATGCTATAAAATTAAATAAAACACACAATTTGACCCAAGGACAACATGCGGGTTAATCAACAGAGCAGCAAAAGAGAGAAATTGGGGGGGGGGGATACCAACTGCTGCCACTGACTCAGCCTACTTGGGGTTCACACTCTACTGGGCGAGCTACAGGTCGCCCCTGAAAGCCGAAATTTAAAAGAAAACATTACAGCACACAATGGAAAGACAGAAAAGCTGCATTATGTATTAGTTGCAAAATTATAAGTCCAATTATCCAATTAATACAGCCGATTCAGCGACCGGCACAAGCTTCAAAATCAGAAATCCGTTTAGATTTTTTTTTCTCCCTCCCTCTCTTTTTTCAAATTCATGTTAACATCTTTCTGAGACGCACCAGTGAGCTCAAATAAGAGGACAAGCAGAGCCCCTCATATGTCAGCAAGGGATCCGACATGATGAGAGGACCAATCTCTCTATGTAGACATAAAACACAACACCGTTTCAAAGTTCATTAGCCGCGTCTGCTAAGATGCTGAGGCCACGTAAAACCCAAACAAGCTCGGCAGCAAACACAGATATCCATCACTGAGAAAACTACTGTACATATTAAATCGGCTGAAGGGCAAGTTACATATTTGATTGAGGATCATACAGCAGCATTTATGCCCTCAGCCCCCAACTCATTACACACTACTAATAGGTAGACTATTTATTTATTTACTTATTTGTTGTGGTTAATTCAATTTGCAAATATGAAGTGGTTATTTATTTACTAAGGGCAGATGTACAGAAGTGGCTTTCTTCCCCAGACAGCACACAGAGGAAATCAAGGCCAACATATTGAAATTATAATATCACGGATAGTGAGGAAGACAAAGTAACAATACAGGCAATCTAATCAATCGCTCCACCCTAATGGAAAAGGATGCAACAGAACTCTAGAACACCTGGGCAGTCTGACAATGTGGCATTAGCAATTACTCCCATCCATCTGCGGTGCGTTGCCGTCGCACGGAGCAGATGCTACGCCAAATGCCTCTGAACAAAATCAAACTCTGGTGAGTCTTAATTGTATGTATGTGAGCATTGTGTGTGTCTACACATTGTGTTGTTCAACACAGAAATGAACCGTCCAACGCCAAAAACAATATGTGTATTTCACCGATACAAATTGGTAGGCAAATGTCTTTCCTTTAAGCACAAAGTTGCACAATGCCCTTTTGCATAGAGAAAGACTGAATACATATATCCCCGACGTCAAAGATAAATCGCATGTTTTGATGCAATAGTAGTATCCAAGCTTGCTTTGTGTTCCCCGGCTGTAAACGTAGACTGTAAACAGGAACTAAGACATGAGTGTTAAAATGTAGCACTGAGGTGCAAAAGAAGCTGAAAGGTGAGAGGCAGGATAAAAGTGGTGGTAGTGTGGAGAATAAAAAACATGCTCTAGCGCTCTGTTGCCTTATCTGCCTGTGTGTGTGTGTGTGTGTGTGTGTGTGTGTTTTTAAATAAACAATAGGAGATACTTATCACTGACCTTGGAGCACAAGTTATTCTAAAGGTTGGAAGAATCCACTAGAGGGCGACTGATATATCAGCGGGCCGATATTATCCCCGATATTAGGCATTTATAATGGCCGATATAAAAAAAATATATATATATATATTTTTTAAATATTCATCATCATTTATAATGACAAATACATTATTCTGATAAATTAATATTTTAAAAATAAAAATAAACTTAACCATGTTATGAGTGTTGGCGTTGCATAGTTTGTCCATCAGAGGGCGCTCTACATCGTCCCTGTTGGCAACACTGATTTTTTTGTTCAAAGGACTTTAAGTTGCATATCTTATGTTAATACATTTTATTTGCCAGAACTTTAATATATTTTGATGTTCCTCTGTTCCGTTATGACAATAAAATAAATTATATTATTTTAGTGAGAACTCATAAATAAATACAAATAACTAATGTTAGGGAAATCTGTTTATATGTTTTGTAACACGTTTATTTTTTTTATATATACATTTATCGGCATGTCAGATTTTTAAATAATCAAATATTCGTATTGGTCTTAGAAATCCTTTATCAGTCGGGCTCTAGAATGCACACACGCATGCACACACACGCGCACACACGCGCACACGATGAGTGTTCTTTGGCTAGTGCTCTTTCATCTTCTACAAGTTCTTCTCAAGGCTGTGTCCTCTTCCCGTTTTTATTTGTCTTGAACACAAGCAACTGTCAAGCTCATCACAAAGACAGGTATGTTCTTAAGTTTGCGGATCACTCAGTTATAATACGCCTTCTGCACAATGAGGATTAAAGGCATGGCCCAGTGGTACAATTTGTCGGGGTGAAAAGTCGTTCCTACGGCTAAATGCATCTGAGACCAAACAGATGGTCATTGCTTCCCCAGGAGAATAACTCTTCTGGCTCTTACCATTATTAAAGGGAATCCTGGGACTGCAGTCCAGCAGTACAGATACTTGGGAACCATCCCAGGTGATAAGCTTACACTGACTTTTTTTCCATGAAAGTTAAAAGATGTGCTATACTTCCTTTATTGAGTCGGCTTTAACATTTGCCATGATCTGAGGGTTTGGTAATCCTAGTGTAATAAACAAAAACTTGCAGGGGAAAAAAATGAATTGTATCAAGAAAAAGCCACACAGCAATCTCAGAAGGTCATCTTACTTAATATCAGAGCAGAGGTTTAGCCTTCCTGGAGGTGACACAAACAGATACATTACCTTTACAGATACATTACTTTTTTAAGATTATTTTTTGAGCATTTTAGGCTTTTATTTGACAGGACAGATGAAAACATAAAAGGGGAGAGAGAGGGAGCATGACATGCAGCAAAGGGCCGCAGGCGCCGGAGTCGAACCCGGGCCCGCTGCATTGATATGGGCACCTGCTTTACCAACTGAGCTACCTGGGTGCCCTATATTATTGGCCTGTTACTAGCTGTGGATGTGATACGCTTTTGGTGACTACAGTGACGTAGGCATTAACGTGTGTATTTGTGCA